>JAXQQM020064740.1:0-23354 GCA_034641835.2 Pinus albicaulis
AGGCTGGAAAAATGCACCAATCAAGTTCTTCACCAACGTATGGTTTATTCATGTTTTTACTCCAACCGAGGAATCAACATGAGACATCAATGTTGTTGCAATCTAAATAAAATTTACTCCACACAAGAAGGTAGCAGAAGCAAAGCCACACATGTCACCAATCACACCCCTTCCAGGGAGGCAGCAGAAGCAAAGCCACACATGTCACCAATCACACCCGCTGTAAGAGAAATAAATGTAGAGCGTCGATCCAGTCGTGTCTCAATAGCCTTGTTAAATACCTTCATAAGAGTCCCAATTCCCTTAGCAGTAGTTGTTAAATACTTTCATAAGAGTCCCAATTCAGTCTAACTAGACTGTTTTTCGCCTTGAAAATCATGGAAATTTCGGTAAGATTTAAAAAAAATCTGGCAAGGATTTTTGTAAATCCACTTTAAAACTATAAAATTTTAAAATTTTGGGTGTCCTAGAAGTTTTTGATAGTGCTGAATCCATTAGGCCAATTTTGACCATCCGAGCAATTCTTCCATCTCATTAGACAACTCCATTTCCTTATACTTTTTTCCATCTGGTAAAATGACACTTTCCACTGAAATGTTTGAACCGCCATGAGTAAGTGCTGCCACAACTTTGTCAAGATACAATGGCCCAACAGTAGTGTTTCCTTCTGAGCAGAAGGGTGTTCTTCCTCAACTATTTGTTCTGCATTCGCTCTAATTACGCCCGTAGCTCTTGATTTCACCTCAGTCTGAACTAGTTTATTGCCATTCAAAACCCTACAGATCCTAGGGCCTGACGATCGGAAGCAAATTCTTTTGGGTTTGGTGAAGATGGGTATCTTGGGTTTGTGCATAGAGGATGAAGCCGTGTCCATTTGGGAATGAGAATTTAGGATCGAAGACGCCAACAGAGTTGCACAGAGCGTCGCAGCGGCCATTTTTGGGAAGAAATGAGCTGAAACCCTCATAGAAATGGAGGTTTGTTGAGGTTGCAGTAAGGGCCACTGCTTCCAGCCATGTAAACGGATTAGGAAACTGCTAGTTTTGGAGTTTTTTAATCCTTGGTTAGCGTGGAAAATCTACAATTCTTCACCAACTTCCCACAGGCCACACCCATCCAATCTTCCACTGTCCGCAATTGAGCGCGCTTTTTCTTTCTCTATGTATTGATTCAATTTGATATTTCAATTTCAACCACATGCCGCGTAATTATGAAATTCATGCGCGCTTTATTTATTTATTTATTTATTCAACTTTCATATTTCAACCACATGGCGTGTAATTATGAAATTTTTTTATGTTGAAAAAAATATTTTAAATAATATTTTAAAATTTTAAATCATGGTATGAATATATATGTAAATGTAATTGAAAATCTTCATTATATAGTATTTTTTTAATATAAAAAGCATGATGTCATAAAGTTTGAGAGTTTTGATCTCAAACACATTATAATAGTTGAAATTGGTAATATTTTTTTTCGATAGTAGCTTAGATTCATCTTAATTCAAGATTTACTAAGTGCTATAAAATTTGCATCTCAAGAAATTAGATCCTTCTTAATACTATATATATATATATCAAAACTTTGGAGTATCTTACCTCAATTTTATTTTAATTATTAATTTTATTAATATTTTTATTTTATATAATTTTATAAAGTCAAAATGTTTACATAAAAATAAAAATTACCTAACAAGACATTACATTATCTCTTCTATACTAGGTTGGAGAGCCCTTCTCTGTGCAATAATTCAAAATTATTTAGTAATGTATAAATTTTATAGTAACTTGTTAACAAAAATGAAATTCGCATTCAGGTACCAAATTAATTTTTGAATTGTGTTGTTGATAAGGCCTTCTTGTCCTCTCGTCCTTTCTTCACATGTTAAGGTATGGGAGCACAGAGGAACCTCCATGTGGCTTATGATTTTGAGCATGATGATATTCTATTTCTTTAAGTAATCAAACATTTATTTTTATTTCTTTTGTAATTAGGCGACGCCTTGGCTAGGGTTAGCCTGCTTATTGGTTGTAAGAATATCGATCAACCCATGATGGGATGCTTATCACCGTTATTGTGTGAGGCTTTAGTCAAGCCTGGACACCCCTTGGGAAGTTTAATTCCCCCAAAATGGCTTCCACTCTTCAAGCCCTCCCCATGAGGTTTGAACATGTGACTTACCGGGGACTAAACCCCACATAAACCAACTCATCTACACCTAATACGTTGTGCTTGTTAGTTGGTCATATTTTTGTTCTTGGACTGTAGTAGTCATTTACATTAATCATTTTTTATTTTTCACTTATTACCTAGTCATATGTTTTAGTTCTGGACTAAATTAGTCATTTAAGTTAGTGACTTTTAATTGAGTCACTTAATATTGTATGTACATGTTGTATGTCAATGTTAAATTAAATATAATTAGTGTTGTGCACTGTCAATACAATACATGCTCACACTTAATATAAAATAACAAATAAATAGAATACAAATATATTTTTAATAATAACAATAAAGTAAAAGGATTTAGAGAATTACCTTAACAATCGTATAGGGTAACAATGTTTATAAAATTATTATATATACACTCTAAAATAAATTAAAAAAATTAAAAAACAAATGTCAAAAATAATATTTATAACAAAAAATTATACGCAGTATTAAATTAAGGATTCAATAAAAATAAACAAGATATTAGATTGTGTATAAACCGTTTAACATGTAAACTTAAGTTTCAAAAAACGTAATTAGTGGCCATATGCAATGATATTTGTGTGTTTCGAAGAGTATAACCTTGTTCAAGCTCTTGTTGTTTAAATCGCCATCGTTTCTCATGTATTGAGACAAAGTAAAAGACTCAACATTAAAATCATGTCAAGGTTACTTTTTGTTTCAACATAGTCATAGAAAGGTTTGATAGCATGCCCCATTCTAAAGGTTTGACAATTATTAATTCTTTGAACTTTGCTTCCACCTATCACAGTGAGGCCAATTACCCAAATTTAGCATTACAGGAGGTTATGACCAATGGGGGAGTTCTATTGATCCCTTTATCTTTATAACACTTCAGTATCAAAGTTGCAATTTTCCATTTCTAGAGTGACATAATAAAAAATTACTAACATAAATGAGTAATTCATATACTTATTGTGCTTGGTATTTGGTCGTATTTTTATTCTTTGACTATAGTAGTCATTTAAGTTAATCATTATTAATTTTATCACTTATTATCTAGTCATATATTTTATCCCTAGACTAAATTAGTCTTTTAAGTTAGTCATTTTTAGTTTAGTCACTTAAAATTGCTCAAATTTAGTAGTAATTCACTTGAAATAATTGCGGAGACTAACTTTTTTAGTCACCTAGTCATTGATTTCATCATTTTCTACTAGTGGTGATTATGCCATGGGAGCGGTTTTTATGCAACATGGTAAGCCTATCTGTTATCATTCTGAAAGCTTTACCAGTGCAATGATTAAATATCCAAATGATGGCAAAGAGTTGTATGCGTTGGTGCAAAGTGTGAATAAATGGAAACATTATTTGATGGTTAATGAGACTATCATTCACATTGACTATCAACCTTTACAATAGTTGCAATCACAATCGAAGATGCAACAAGCGAGACATTTCATATGGATGGGTTTCTTACAAGAATTCCACTTGGTAATAAGGTATAAGAAATGTATCTATAACAAAGTTGCTGATATGTTATCTAGACCAATTGTTAGTGAATCCATTATTCTTAATCATAATTCTATAATGCATGAGAGCTATGTTGAACAATATGCTTTAGGTGAAGATTTTAAGGATGTATATGAAACTTTGTTTCAAGGAAACCAAGTAAAGGAATTAGATTATCATGTTCTTGAAAAATTGTTGTATCATCCTGGCAAGCTATGTATTCGACAGGGTGAAAGAGTCAACATCATAAGGGAAGCACATACTTCTCTTCTTGCTCGCCACTTCGATGTAGGAAACACAGTGGCACAATTACCGAAGTATTGTTATTGGCCACGTATGAATGAAAGTGTGTCACTATATGTAAGAGGATTTTCTATGTGTGCTAGTAATAAGCCTAGCAATAGAAATTTGGGATTGTATACTCCACTTCATGTTCCTTCCCGTCCTTGGGAAAGTGTCTCTATGGATTTTGTGGGAGGTCTAACTATGTCTAGGAAAGGTCAGGGTTACCTTTATGTTGTTGTGGATTGTTTAAAAAAAATGTGTATTTTGATGCCTTGTAAGAAGCAGGTTACAACTAAACAAACTCCACAAAATTTCTTTCAAAATGTATGGGTGCATTTTGGGTTTCCCACACCCATGATTTCTGATCGAGATTCTTGATTTGTCAGGAAATTTTGGTCAAGTTTATGGAGACTCATGGACACCAAGTTGAAGAAGAGCACAACATTCCATCCTTAAACTGATGGAAAAACAGAAGTGGTAAAAAAAACAATGGTACATCTCCTTCGTGGTTATTATAGCAAACATCCTAAACTTTGGGATGAACATTTGCACTACATCCAACATGCTTACAACCAGGCCAAGAATTCATCGACTCAAACATATCCATTTGAGACATGCTTGGGATACTTACCAAAATATCCCTTAGATTTTATCTTTGGGAAAGATTTTTCTATTGATGGACATAGTGACATAGATAGGGCCATGCAATTCATTGAACAAGTTCAATTGGTGCATCAAATGGTTCAAGAACAGTTGGAAAGGATTCAAGCCAAGTACAAGACAAGACATGATAATCATCGTGTTGATCACAATTTTCAAGTGGGATACGAAGTTTGGATTTACATTAGCAAGGAAAGACTTCAAGGAGAACGTAAAAAACTCAAACCAATCAGATTTGGTCCATTGGTAATAATGATTTCCTATTATATTTTCCTCCATATATGCATGTATATGCTGTTTTTAATGTTGAAAACTTGATATTATATGAGCCTCCTTTGATTGAAGATCAAGGAGAGAATATTCAGGTTCTTACAATTGAATATTTCTCTCCTGAATATCTTGAAGAATTGCAGCAAGATACAATCCTTGACAGGAAAACAAGAACTTCAAGATGAGGGAACATGGGGTACCTTCATGTGGGGCTCAAAGGTACGAATCAAAGAAAGGCTAAATGGATTGAGATTGTAAGGGTGAGGGGATTGTACCCTCATCTATTTGTTGACTGAAAAATGATTTTTGGTGGTCCAAAAGTTTCGAGTGGGAAGGAATGATCCAGGGGATCAATAAAGTGTTTAAAAGTGTTTAAAACCAATTCCAAAAGAATATTTCATGCTACTGACTCCAACATAACTTGAATCGCTCAATACCGACATTATATTCCCAAGATATTGCGTTCTGATCATTTTCCTACACAACTAATTTTTTTTTGCAGGTTGAAGGACAAGATTGCTGACTGGGCAGTATGTATAGTGAGTCAGCAAGCTAGATGGGTACCTTATGACCAATCATAGAGTGACCAATGGCCTCCTGTGGTGCGTGCATATGGGTGAATTTGATTGTTTCATGGTTTTTTATTTGGACCAATGGAAGGGTGCCACGTGGCCCTATCATGGGCTGGCACATGGTTCCCCCGAGTAGTGTAAAATTTTGTATGGTCAACCAGAGTACCAGGCGAGATCGAACCCCTGACCTCAAGCCTACAAGTTCTGTGCTATACCATCTCTCTTTAAAGTGGTGCTTATAAACCTATGGGAAAAGATTTTATTTAAATATTATTAACCACCGAGTTGGGGAAAGAGGTTGAGGCTAAGACCCTAGCCCTTGGTCACCTAGCACCCCACATGACCATGTGAGAGTTGATACCAAAGGGCTCGAAGCTTAGCCCTGACCCATGTACATATACCCTACATAAAACTGTGTGCGGAGGAATTTTGAAGCTGACGATATGAGGGGTTGGGTTAGAGTCCTAGACCGGGATGTATGGAAATGCATCCGACCGTGGTAGAAGGGTCGAGGGATTAAGGAACAAGCGCAAGAATTTAGGGACCAACCCCAAGTTCCATGGCCATCGTGTAATGGTTGGCGAAGATTTAGGTGCTAGCCTGATGGGGACGTGCGGTTAGGCCAAACCTCGGCCTCATGGGACTTTATGTGACCACCTCCAAAGGAGGAAGGTGGAGAGTGTCGGGGGCATGGTTAGCCTGGACCCTGGCAACATGTGCCATGAGACCAGGAGCAGGGGTGGAATTTTTGACACTTAGGAATTAGCAGTCAAACTAACTATCTAAAAAAATGCACCTGTTTCGGCGCGAATTCTGTTGGCGCCACGTGAATTTGGTGCTTAACAGTCTCCAGAATGGTGGAAGACGTAGGATGGTTAGACAAAATGGCCAGTTTGTAGAGTAGTTAGCAGTAAAAATTCTTTAAGCCATAACTTTGTGAGATCTCGACCAATTTGAGCCCAACAATAGCCCAACTTGGGGTTTTTGGGTCTTTTGGAGCCATTGGAAACATTATTTGTAAGAACCTTGATGAAAAATCCATATAATAAAAGTTAATAAAGGAAAAATAATAACCACGGTTGATGGGAAACTTATTCCAAGTTGAATGTTGGGAAAAACATCCTAGTGAGGGTGTTCATTGGTATATTATAGCTAAAGAAATTGGAAAAGGATTTGGAAAGGAAAAATGATATTTATTGGCACATTTATTTATGAAAATAATGGAAAATATAAGAAAAGGAAGGTGAAAAGTCAGAAGGTTCATGTGAGGAGGAAAATGAAGAAAACATAAGCCTAATTGATAAAAAGGTTTCTGAGGATCTGTTGGTACCTTTTGTTAGTTCAATTTTGGATCTCTCTCATTATTCTCTCTCTCTCTCTCTCTCTCTCTCTCTCAATCTTGGATACTTAGAGTTTTCTTGGAGAAATTTGGCATTGGATCAAGAAAGACAAAGAAGGCAATAAGAAGGAAGGAGAAAGTGAGGAAGAGCAGGATCAAGCAGCTACACCAAAATTATTTGGAGCTATCGATTTGCATTTTTGATTTCCTTACTATATTTTTCATGCATGGTATTCCATGTGGTTCTTTGTTTTCATGGCATGGGTTTTTCCAAGTGTGACAGTGTTTTTAGCCTAGCCTTTGCATTTCCGGAAAGCCATGGTGTGATGGGTTTCTAATGTTTTGGTTGAGATGGATTTCTAGATGGATTGGAAGCTGAGTGAGCTGGATCTACGAAAGGAAGAACACGTGGCCTAGTGATCCCTGAACTAGACTATGGATTGCAGTAAAGCCACTGGCCTAGTAACCCCTGAACCAGACTGTGGGTTGTGGTAAAGCTAGGTATTGTGTGCCTTTGTGGGCCTAGGAATCCTTGACCAGTTAATGGCGGGATATACGGTAAATCTTGGAGGTGGTTGCCCTTAATTAGGCCTAGGAATCCTTGTTGGTGAATGACATGATATACGATAAAGAATAGAGGGTGGAGTCTCAGTTTAGGGCCTAGTGATCTAGTGTGGATTGTGGTGAAGCTTGAGAGACTAGGAGACATGAAAATTCCTCATGGTGTAGGTGGATAACTCTGATGGAATTCATGCTTGTTTTATGGCCTAATGATCCAGGATGGATTACGGTAAAGCTTGGTTTATATTGATGAGGGGGTGTTACACTTAAATTGTCATCCTGACATTCTGCTATGAGTATGAGCTCATTATAACTCATACTTCCTCCTTTTGCAAGTCTAACATATCAGTTCTTCATATCAAGCCTTGAAAATCAGAGAAAAGTTCTTAAAAATCTCCTAAACTTTGGTATCGCACTTTCTCTATACATTGACTGCGGGCCCGCACCTAATGTTCAGCTATCCTACAGACCAGAACCACACTTTCTATGTGTTATAGGTGCAAACTCCTGTAAAACTAAAAAAGGCGAGAAAGTAAAGTTAAAAAGTTGATTTGAGATTAATTCTAGAAGATTCTAGACGAGAATTTTTGGGAATAGGTACGCTTTGATAAGGTACATGTATCCCTTACCTTATGGAGCTAACCCCTTGATGTGAGGAGCTTATCCCTTTGAAGGAGGATTCTATCCCTTCATATTTGGAACAGAAAAACCTCCTCTTTTCCATTATAAAAAGAGGCATTGGGTAGCCTCAAAGGGAGTTGGAGCTTTAGAATATTTGAAGATAAGTGTTGTTGAGATTCAGACTCAGTTAAACAAGACTTTTGTGAGGAGATATCACATACCTCTATTTGTCTTGATTGAAAGAGTGTAGAGCTTGTCAAAGTAGAGGAGACTCCTGCTTCGGACCTCGGGAAGGCCTGTGCAACATCAAGGCTCAGGTTGTAAGGTTTTCCTTCTTTTGAAATTAATACAAATATACTCATTTTTCTCAATAAGCTATTTGTTAATGATTCATTTCATAGATTCCTTGATCACTATGATAAGCATGGTTTATGATGATGTCTATACAGGTGCTATGTAATACTTTTCTTGTTTGTGACTGCAGGTTTACAAGCGAAACTCCTTCAAGCGCGCGAAGGATAACAACAACTTCAAACAAGCACTGGACATAAGGTAGGTCTTTTAACACCTATATAGAGCTTTTCATATATTATATATGCTTAGAGAAAGATTAGTCTATTTGGCTGTTTGTTGCTAGATACTTTTAGTACTAGGGAGATCGGTCTTGTCCGCAAGAACGATTTATCCGTCCAACAAATTGGCGACTCCACTGGGGAAGAACTTGTTGTGTTTTTTGGTTCTCTTTTATTTTGATTCGAGGAAACATTTTTCTTAGTTTTTGATTGATAGACATCTGCCTGGGTAGTTTAGGTTTTCTCTGCTTTAGAAAATTTTCAAATCTTTAGTGTTTTTCTCTAATTTTTTCTGGGACCGCACTCTGTCTTCTTTTGACAGTGCGGGCAGTTTCGCATCTTCTTTTAAGTAAACAGTGCGGTACCACACCTGGTACTTCTGGAAGCCTGCGGACCCTGTTTAAATTTTAGAAAAACTCTAGATTTCTTTCTTTAGTTTATCTTTATTTTGATTTAGTATTTTTGATTTCTGCCCAGATTGATTACTCTTTCTGTCAAAAAATTTCTATGAATGAATTCCAATAGTGTTGATGTTTTGATGATTTTCTAGAAGACTTTGCATTTTGGATTGCATTTCACTTGGTCTTTGTGGCGATTTGAAGCATTTGAAATTTTGAAATACCTCAGATTACATCGGTTTTCTTGTCTTTTTGCTGAATCTGACCTGCTTATGAAATCATCCTTTATTGAGAAATAGAGCTACTTGTTTCTTTGCAAATCTTCGAAAAATAACTTTGTTATTGGTTTTTGAATTTCATTTTTATAAAACATAATTGAGTGTTTTTGATCTGTTTGTTATTCTGGACGAATAGATCCTTAGTTTGCTGAACAACTAAGTAAAACATTCTTCAAAAAATCTTAAAGCTTTTATTCATTTAGATTGTTTAAAAAAAATTTAGATCTCAAGATTAGTTTTGTAGTTTTGAGTGCAAATTAGTAGATCTCAAAATTAGTTTTGTAGTTTTGAGTGCTTTTTAGAAATTTGTAGATCTCTTTTGAAGGAAAATTGTTTTTGTAGCTACAAGTTTTGAAAGAAAAGGGATTTCGTTGTGAGCTTCAATCATTTATTGGAAAAGACAAAAATATTTTCTTTCAATCATTTTTTATGTTTAAAGGAAGAATTGTTTATTAAAAGGATTGCATTCTCCAACTCTTTCTTTAGATAGAAGTTCATTGAAAGAAAAAGAATTGATTATCATTCTTAGGTGCATTTTTAGTGTTTTTGGAAATCGAGTCTTCACACCACCAAAGTTTCATTTCCGCACCCATTGACTTAAGAAAAAACTCATAAAAGTAACGCTTAATTAAAATTCATCTAGCAATATTTTATTTTCTAGGGCTCTTATCACCAACATAGCTTAGGCTAGTATCTTGGAGTAGGGAGTAATTAACTCTCCAAGATAGTATAAAAAAACAAGTAGACAATTCTTGCGGTAGGAATAAATTCCAATTGTTGCATATATGCTCTGGGAAGCTCCTCTTAAAGGAGTCAAGCACGAGATCATATTTGAACCAGTGAGGTAATCAATCCTTCCTCATTGGGAACGATAGAAGATATACACGTATTAACAACGGTAAACCTCGGATAGACCATTGTCGAGGAGCCTGGGGTCACTTGTTGGCATACCTTGGATTATTTCAAGGAGCCTTCAAGGGGATTGAGCTTTGTTACTCTGCCCTTGCGTGTGTGTCGGATCGTAGACTGTTCCCCCAGGTATATTTGTTTCTGTTGGTAACCTTAGAGGCCATAATATTTAGGATTCTTTCCTAAGGTGACGGTGGAGGGAAGATCCCACTGTACCTGGAGCAGACGTCGGCTAGACTCACTTGGACTCTCCAGAGGGTTATCTTCACTCGAGATGGTATAGTGGAGAAACTTGCACCGGTCTGTTTCATTAAGCAGGTTTTCGGGGTAACTGTTCGAACCGCCCTTTTCGTATTAAATTTCTACTAAGTTGGATTTCATCACCAACTAGTGTTTTTAGTACGGAAAGTTACTGTTTGTGTGTGGTTTGAACTCTTATATTTTTTTTTTTAAGTGTATGATTCAAATGTTTGTTTCTTAGAGACTTTAGGTGTTTTCATTGAAATTTTCTTTGTTTGCGTGTGGTTAATTAATTTTTTAATCGTGGCGGACTTGCCAAGACAATCCCGGAGACTACAAGGGAAACCCCCTGAATATACACCAAGTCAACTTGAAGGGCTACGTGCTCTGGTATCATCTAGCAGCAGTAGGATTAGATCAACAGAAATTGGAACTTCATCCATTGTAATTCATCTTGATTATCAAACACCTACAACAGAATACATTCAAGAGCCGATTTCAGTTTCTGAAGTTATTGGTTATATTTCTCCTTCCAGTGAACTAGTTGATGAACCTGAAATCTCTGAACCTGAAACTGAACCTTCTGTTTTGGAAACATCCTCAGGATTTATTTCACCAACTTCTAGCGATCTTGGTTCACCTAGGGTAAGAAATATCATCACTGACGATCTTCCAGCTGGTCTTATTTCTATTGAAGAACTTACTAATCCAGACGAAGATATATCTCTTCCCGACTCCCCTCAATCTTTAAATCTTAGGGAGCGTGAATCTATTTTCTACAGCCCTATTCGAACTAGTGCTTGGTATCTATCCTTAACAATTTTTTTAGAAAATCCGGGTCTTGCTTTTCATCCACCTCGAGTTCCATTTCATCCTACACCCAGAGGTTACTATCCGCCATCCATTATGGCAGGAGAGTCATCCATGTTTTCCCAAACTTCGGAATCATTTTTACACGGTGGTCCTCCTGTTCCTTTAGGATACCAGGCTCTATCTAGTACTTTCTCGGGAGCAGCTCCTCAACCCATTGAAAAGTGTTATCATCTGGTCTTAATGGTCTTAAAATTGAAACGTCAAACGCAGAGAAAAATTTTATGATGTCTGGTAATGTTCCCAATCCTCAACCACAAGGCAGTCAGTTACCGCCTGGGGGAAACCTCAAGGAAATCCGTTACCGCCTGGGGGGCAACCTTCAAGTAGTCAGTTACCACCTGGAGGGCAACCTCAAGGTAGTCAGTTACCACCCGGGGCACAACCTCAAGGTGGCTTTTTCCAAGGACAAACTGTGGAATCATATTATTTTGGGGGACAACCCCAAGGACAGTACATACCTCAAGGGTATCAACCTTCAGGACAGTACATACCTCAAGGTCAACCCCAAACTCAATATGCTCCTCAGGGTCCTTATCAACCCCAGCCTCAGTACGCGCCTCAGGGTTATCAACCTCAAGGTCAGTACCCAATTCAAGGTTACCAACAGCCTTCTGGTCAACCATCTATTCAAGGATCCGGAAATTTACCTCTTAATTATCAACCCTACGTTCAACCAGGTTATGGTCCTTATGTTCAACCTTCTGCGGGACAATACCCTGGAATGATGGTGTGGGATCCATCCCAATATCAACAGCCTATGCAGCCTAATGTGCAGTTACCTTATCAGCCTGGACAGCCTTTAATTTCTAGTCCAACCCAGTAACCTGTCCAGCCAGCTATTCAAACTCCTACACCTAGTTCGGTTCAGCAAGCTGGGCCTAGTTCACCTCAGACTCCGCCTCAAACTGCTACAACCGCTGCAACGACTGTCCAACCTGCAACACCTGTTTCTGGAGTATCTGTAACCCCGAGTTCGGCTATCCCTGTATCCGTGCAAATCCCTCAAGTCTCTGTACCTCAGTCAGGACCTTCAGTTCAGACTTCGGTTCAGATACCTATAGGACAAACCGGTACAAGTACAGTTGTCACAAGTCAACCGCAATTCACGTATCAACCGTACTAGGGACAGCCGCAATTCGGTCCCTATACACAAAATCCAAACTATCAGTATCAACCGTACCCTGGTTATACTTATCAACAGCCTCAACAACCCCAGTTTGGTACTATTAATCCTGGTTATCCGGGAGGTTACACAATTCCTAATGCAAATCTGATTCCCAGCTATCCTGGGTATCCACCTCCTGGAACTGCTTTGGCTTCTCAAGGTTTTCGTGATCCTAACCGTCAATTACCATTTATAGCAACTTTAGATTTACCTGATTTGACGCGCCTTACGAATGATCCAATTTTTTGTTAACAGAACTGGCCGCCAATGCCACATAAGTTGCCCAGTGATATACCAAAATTCAAAGGTAAGTCAGGAGAGGATCCATCAAATCACGTCATGACTTATCACCTCTGGTGTGCGTCTAATTCAATTATTGATGATTCGATTCGCTTACGTCTTTTCCAAAGGACTCTTATTGGTCTTGCAGCCAAATGGTACATTGAGTTACCACGAGGCTCGTTTCATAACTTTAGTCAGTTAGCAACTGCCTTCTTGACTCATTTTCAGTTGCCAGTCAGATACGACAATGGCACGGAATTATTAACTTCGCTGAAACAATCCACGTCTACGTATATTTCTGATCATATCCATGAATGGCGACGTAGGAGACGTTTGGTGAAATTTTATATTCCGGATCAAATTTTGGCGGAATGGTTTGTTAAATCATTGTTACCCAAGATTACTGAAGATGTAGCTAAGGCTGGTGTTGTTACTGAAGAGCAAGTAATTTCTCAAGCTCAGTACCTTGACCTCATTTATACGCAGTCAGGTACTTTACATGAAAAAATGCCAGACCTTCCAAAACAAGGTCAAATAGCTGCTGCTCCTTTAGGGTCTCATGCCACTGACGGTATGATTGGTACGGTCAATTCTAAAAGCAAGAAGAAATCTTCAAAGAATTCTTCTCCTATTATAACTTTACCTGATTCCCCGAAAGGAGAATCTTCCCCCGAAGTTTCTGCCGATATTCATGTCGTAGAGACATCTACGACCAAATCTAAATCTGGTGGTAAAAAGAAAGGGAAGAATAAAAACAAAAAGAATTCAAAAGAGAAAACTGATAAAGATGAATCCAATGACGAAAAACGTAAACCTCGCTATCCTTGTTTCATTTGTGAACAAGATCATTTCACGAAAGAATGTCCATATCGAGCCGAAGTTACGAAATTCGTTAAAGGATCACAACAACCTGTTGTCTTGAAGGATCATTTTCCAATTCAAGATAGTAAGATGGTTGGTTCTACCTCGACTACTTTTGAAGAACCTATTATGATGATGTCTCATGTAAGGATTGCGACGCGATCGCAAGATTACAGTAGTAAGAATCCTGTTGATGGTAAAGAAGCAGAATCTTCTAATGCAAACGCATCAACTACACCTCCTCCTGTTTCTGGTCCGCTACAGATCGAGAAACAAAATCCAGACTTGATAATCAAATCGCCTGCTAAAGGTGTTCTTCGTAAATCAGCTTTCAATCCACATGCGAGAGCTGCTCAGAATTACAACATTGTTGAAGACTTAGCTATTTCTCCTTCAGCAATGTCGGCTTTGGAAGTGCTGCAATCATGCCCAGCACAACGTAAATTGCTTTTGTCTGCTATAGGAGCTGTTGATATTCAGGATTCCAATCTTATAATCTTCGATTTAGAAAATAGTACACCTCGTCTACCTCACCAAATGGCTTTCCAGATTCCAGTGTTAGTCAAAAACAGACCAATCTTTCGGACTGTGATTAATGAGGGAGCTTCAACGTGTATTATGTCGATTCAGTGTTGGAAATCACTTGGTTCTCCTACACTTAACCAATCTCCGACGATTCTTAAGGCTTTTGATGGTCGAGGTTTTCAACCTTTTGGTATTTTGCAAGATTTACCCATAGGGGTCGAAGGTAAAATAGTAAATCTAGATGTGGAAGTGGTTGATGCCCCTCTAGATTACAACCTTCTCCTAGGTCACAGTTGGTCTTATGCTATGACTGCTGTTGTTTCTTCGGTCTTTCGACTCATAAAATTTCCATATCAAGGAAAGATCGTTACAATAGATCAGTTAACTTATTTCTCTTCCGACCCAGCCTCTACAGAAACAATCCAGCACATTGGTAAAACAGCTATCCCTTATAAGGATGTTGGAGTAGGATTGATTAAAGATTCTGGTTTACTAGGAACTTTTTCCTTTCCTCCTCCTAACGTATCGCCTTCTATTGCAAATATTCACATGATTTCGTCAGACACTGTTACGTTTGATGATCCTTGGATCGTACCTTCCGACTCCGAGTTAGATTCATTTGATGGCATGATGCCTTTGAGTCCATTTGAAATTGTGTATCAGGCTGTACAGTCACTTTCCAACCCCTCTTCAACCAAAACTGATCCAATGAATGGGATCCATGAGGAATCACTTTCTATATCTAGTTCAGCCACAACGACATTTCCTGAACTTGTTCATACTGATGAGAAAATTTGTGAGTTTTTGTCTGTTGACGATTTACCATGGGAAGATCTACATCACCGATCTTCATTTTTACCTGAGCTAGATCATTTTGAAGATGATTTCGCTTCAATTTTTACTGCTGAATATGTTAAAGAACCATAGAATCCTTTGCAAAATCCTGATTCTGAGTTAAATTTGGAAAATATATCTCAAACGGTTCCCATTGACATTTCAGTAAAACCAGGAATAATTGAAAACATTCATATAGGTGCTTGTTGTACTGAAGATGAAATTAAAGCTTATAAAGCCCTATTTCAAGAATTCCGTGATGTGTTTGCCTAGTCCTATGAAGAAATGCCAGGAATTGATCCGTCAATTGTTATACATGAAATGAAGACTTACTCGGATGCTAAACTTGTTCATCAACGTTTACGTCAAATTCATCCTAGAAAAGCTACTGCTATCAAAGAAGAAGTTGAAAAATTACTTCATGTAGGATTCATTTATCCAATCCCCTTAACGGATTGGGTATCGAATATTGTTCCTATGACTAAAAAACAAGGAACAATAAGAGTATGTATCGATTATAGGGATATTAATCGAGCTTGTCATAAGGACAATTATCCAACCCCTTATATCAATCAAATAATTGATGATTGTGCTGGCAGTGAAATGTTTTCTTTTATGGATGGCTTTTCGGGCTACAATCAAATAAACATACTCCCTGCTGATCAACCAAAAACAGATTTTATTTGTCCATGGGGGACGTTTTCTTATTGCAAACTACCTTTTGGATTAAAGAATGCTGGAGCAACTTTTCAACGGGCAATGTCTTACGCATTTCATGACATTAAACACATTGTGCAGCCTTATCTCGATGATTTACCTACTCATTCATCACATAGGGCCGATCATCTCACTCACTTACGAGCTATCTTTATGAGATGTCAGCATTATCGAATTAGGCTGAATCCACACAAATGTGTTTTCTGTGTAGAATTGGGTCGTTTATTGGGATTTTTATTTCAAAAGCAGGCATTTGCGTCGATCTGTAAAAGGTCGAAGCTATTATTAAATTACCTCCTCCTTCGACTTTACGCCAACTCCAAATTTTGCAGCGGAAAGAAAATTTTTTACGTCGATTTATTCCTAACTACGCCGAGCTTACAAAAGGTTTTACTCGGTTGCTAAAACAGAACATTCCATTCTTTTGGGATGAGATCGTTGATCGATCTTTTGATGCACTTAAACACGCATTGACCCATGCACCGTTATTGCATCCTCCCAACTACAATCAGGATTACTTTTTGTACCTCGCCGCTTCTCATTCCACCATTGGGATGGTATTAGTTCAGGAAGATGAATCTCACAATGAACATGTGATTTACTATCTTAGTCAAAATTTGCATCCGACTGAGATCAAATACACACATGTGGAGAAATTGGCCTTGGCAGCTGTACAAGCTGTCCAAAGATTTAGACATTACATTTTGTTACACAAAACCACATTAATTTCTAACTGTAACCCTATGATGTACATTTTGACCAAAAAATTGCTAGGGGGCAAGTATTCCAAATGGATAGTCATCCTACAGGAATTTGACTTGGAATTTGAAAAATCCAAGGCAAAGAAATCTTTGGTTTTTGTGGAACTTATGTGTGATTTCCCCTCTACTGATACTGAAACAGTGGCAGAAGAGTCCATTGCGGACGAATCTTTGTTTCTTATCAGTACTATTGATCCATGGTATGGAGATATTATCGTTTATCTCCAAACCCAATCTTTTGGGCCCGAAATCTCACGATCTCAGCGACGGAAAATACGTTTCCAATCCCAACAGTATAATATTATTGGTGATACAATTTATTGTCGTGGAGCGGATTCTATTTTCCGACGTTGTCTTACTCATGATGAAGCTGAAAAGGTTTTAAATGATTGCCATTCTGGAGCATGTGGTGGTCATATGTCTGGGTATGCCACTACCCAAAATATATTGCGCGTTGGTTATTTCTGGCCATCATTATTCAAAGATTGTATTTATGCTGTTCGGAAATGCCATAATTGTCAAATTTTTTATTGTAAAATGCGCACGCCACCCGCTCCTCTTCATCCCATAATTTCTGTTGGTCCTTTCGCGAAATGGGGTATTGATTTTATTACATGTAACCCTCACTTGGCCGGGGGGCATGTGTATATTATTTTAGCAGTAGATTATTTTACTAAGTGGGCCGAGGTGATGCCTACATTTTCGAATGATGGAAAGACTGCTGCGACTTTCATATTTAATCACATAATTTCTAGGTTCGGTGTTCCTCAAGCCATTATTACAGATCATGGAAGTCATTTTTGGAATGTCATGATGACTGAACTAACAGATCAACTTGGCCTCCGTCACGATAGTTCCACTCCGTATTATCCACAAGCCAATGGTCTGGTTGAAGCCATCAATAAATTTTTAGTCACCATGATCAAACGCATTATTGGTATTCACAAGACGAATTGGCATTCCATGTTATTTTCAGCACTTTGGGCATATCAAACCTCGGTAAAAACATCAACTGGTTTCACTCCCTTTCAACTCGTTTACGGTTTGGAAGCTGTGTTGCTGATTGAATGCGAAATTCCGTCACTGAAATTAGCCATAGAATTACTCCCAGCTACGTCTGAAGAGGAGAAACATTTCTTGTACTTGGCTCAACTAGATGAGAATCGACGAAATGCTGCAATAGCAAACGAGGCTCATGTTAAACGAATTAAAGCTCAGTATGATAGAAGTGTGACCCCTCGAAATTTTTCAGAAGGAGACCTAGTTTTACTTTATGATCAAGCTAACGACAAGCTAGGAGCTGGGAAATTCGTGCCTATGTGGCATGGTCCTTACATTGTTAAACAAAAGTTAGCAAAAGGGGCCTATGAGTTGATAGATTTTGACGGTGTCCCTTTGGATAAACCCAGAAATGGGCTTTATCTAAAGCGATATTATGCTTAAAACTTGGTGTGGAGATTTTTTATTAGATTAGATTTCTTTACTGCTGGTGTGTCTTAGATTAGAAAAGTGTGCCTAGTTTAGAAGTGTGTTTTTATCACTATTCCTGCTTATCTGAGTTTTACTCTTGATATTGCAGATGTCGACGTCTCTTCAAACCTACATTGGTTTTGCTGATGGTGCTTGTCGTAGTACATGGAACATTTCTTCCGCAGCTTGGGTTATTTATTCACCCTCTGACGAGTTAGTTTCCATGCATGGGGTAAGCCTTGGTCAAACAACGAATAACATTGTCGAGTATAGTGCAGTGATTGAGTTATTGTCTGAATCCATATCATTTGGAATTCGGAGTTTGATTGTTAGGTTGGATTCTGAACTTGTTGTATTACAACTTAACAGGGTCTATACCATTAGGAATCCAGTGTTATTACGGTTATTTTTAAGAGTTTGTCTCTTGGAACGTGAATTTGATTATATCGAATATCAACATATTCCAAGACATTTAAATACATTAGCAGATGCAGTTGCTTCTAGTATGATAAATCGACATTTGCAATAATCAAAACAGTAAAACAAACAACATTCATAACATGTACACAGATAGCCGGTAAATAGTGATATATCATAGTATAGAAGAGTTTTCAAAAAATATATATCGTCTTCGATCATAGGTTGGAAACACCTTATGATCGGTACAATGATAACACAAAAATTCAACATATGAGTCTACAAATGATCATCCCATCACTGATGGTGATCACGATAAGAGACCACTGCTCGGGCCACCTACATAGGAACCTCCTAAAAGGTCCTGGAACACCAATCACGTATCTCTGTAATCTGAGTGGAATCTCATCTATGTCCGTCTCTGGAATATCTAGAGTTAGGCGCTCTAGGTGATGCTCTAAGTCAGACAAGATTTCCGCTGATTGGCTTGCTGGGGCTGGGGCTGGTGCAACTACAGCTGGTTGTCTTCTGTCATAAGTTTGGAGATGGGCTGGTCGCCGTGGGCCCACATCTGCATTCAAAACTTTTGGTTATTAGCTTCAAATACGATCAAAAAATTAAAAAATTAGAACTTAGAAATTATTGAAAATGATTTTACCTGATTCGTCCCACTGTTCCCCGGCTGGGAGAGTCATCTCTCGGTCACCACGGAAATCTATCCCGGCATATGGAAAGTCCTCTATGGTAAAAATTTGGCGATCCAACCAACAAAAATATGAAGGAGGAAATCGAACAATTTCAGAGCCCTCAATACTGTGACGGGCCATCAGTGCGACCAAACGAGTCATCCTAGGTTCTCGAACTCGACTGGCATCAACAGAAATAATCTGTGGAGCTAGCATGGGGATCCTCTCTAGAGCAAAGGTAACGAAAATGGATCCATATCCAAAGTTTGTTAGTTTACCATTCTTCGCTCTAGTCAATTGGCCTTTTATATTGGCCAACACAGCTTTGCACCAGTTGAAAATGGTGCCGCGAAAACAGTCCACAGCAATACGCATTTGGGAACCGGTAGCCACATGCAGCACAACACTCCCACACAATCTGGTAACAGTAAATTCAATAACTTTCAACTAGGACGGATGATGTTTTTTATGTCAATCCGTTTGTCCCTAGGGATTGCCTGATCATTACAGAATTCTAGTTGAAGACTAGCGACAGACTGGCCACCTGGCCTAGTCCCAAACAGAGAAACTTGTTCGCCCCTTTTGGACAAACCAGTCAAAAAATAAATATCCTCCAGCTCAATTTCGAGCCGGTGGCCACCAATCATAAAACACTGGTCCTGCACGTTCCACCTGTTTACCAGCCATGTCAGGAGGTCTACCTGTGCCCTCATGCCTTGGATGGCCCAGAATTTATATATACCGCATGCTTTTAATGCTTGCATTGTGGGAAAATGGAGCATTGCGGCGTCATCCACGTCCTCATGTTCGCGTTCTCTCCAAATCAACATCTTGTTACTCCTGCAATGCATAGAAACACAAGTTAGAACAATCTAATTTGGAAAATTTTGGGTGGCAAATGAGAAATTTGAGTTTTAAATTTAAACGCGTGGGTACCGCACTTAGCCTTTATACACAGTGCGTAGAAACGAACGCGCTTTGTGTGATGAGTGCGGACCCATGAATTTTTTCTATATAGAAAAAAGTCGGGGTCTGCAGGTCCCATGTGTCTTACTTGCGGACCCTCGCGGGCAAATTTTTAAAAACCATATTTTTCCCTAAAAATAAAATCTAAAGCCTAAAACTGAATTTTAAATGGATGAAATACAAGATTAAGAGGTCGTGGATTACCTGGGAGTGACGGTTTTCGATTTCGTCGGGCGAATTTTCCAGAATCTTCACAGGAACTTTCTTACCCAAAAGCTTTTTACTTTTCACTCTGAACTTGAACGGTAAAAATGAAATTGAAAAAGTCATTTTTATAAGTTTTTTCGAATAGATGAATTTTAAATTTGTTTATTTTTCACTTTAAAAAGGGGTATTTTTGAGAGCATTTTTACTTATCTTAAACAGGTATGTGTAATGTTTCAAATTTTTGTGCAGAAATTGGATTTTTCAGGAGAATTGATCATTTTTTAACAAAGAGTACATTTTTATCCCTTTTTCGAACTCGTTAAAACTTACCGAAAAAGTGAAACCTCCGAGTTCTCTTTTAAGCCCTTTTCAGACTCTCTAAATATGAAAAGATTGCCGAGTACTTGATTATTCGAACTCGTTAAAGTAAATGAATGATCGTCCTTTCAGTATAAGTTTACCCCTTTTATGGACTGAAATGGACTATTTACGAAAAAGGTATACGTTGACTAATTACGGTCAATAGAGTTCTCTCCCACATTATTTTATCCTTTTTCGGGCTCGAGAGACTAAATTTACGAAAAAGTACACCCATGGAGTTTTCTTAAGTTTTTTCTTCTGACTCCCTAAAAATGAAAAAAGCTGAGTTTCTCCTATACTGGACTTGTTAAAATTTAACAGTAAAGGACCTGTTCAATTTTAAACAGGAACGAACCACTCCTTCTTAGGGTTCGAATCTTAAACTAAGTTGGACTCATCCGAAGGATGAGCTTATAAGCAAGCAAATGTTATCCTCCTCAAGCTTGTCAAAAATAAAGAGGTACTTGCCAGAAATGGTGGGGGACAGAGAAAACAGCATTGAGCATTTAAATTTTCAAAATTACCAACCACTTGAACACGTATATCACATTCACTGCCAAAATCATTTTGCCTAACAGTTAATCAAACCACATTGAAAGTTTTCAGCCGGTTTCTGGGTATTAGATTTTGGTCAATTGTCACCAAGCCTTCTGCTGTGTTGTTATGTGTTCAAGAGGACAGTTCAAATAAATCATTCATTTGCATAATATCTGCCATCCATTTTGACCATCCCCGGAATGGCCCCGTCGATATTTTCTAAAACTTGATCTATGATTTGTTGTGGGCTTGAGCTTGCTCACGACAGATCACTTTCTATCGACATCAACACATTATCTAGGAAGTTGATCCAGAAATTGTCAGTACCTTGAAATCTGCATGCCTCAATGGCAGGTTTCTCGCCTTTGACGACAAGTTGCATCATTGACCTTCGATTGAATGATTCTGTGACATGTTCGACTTCAGCTCATTCATTCACATTTCATGGATTGTACTGGGTACTTTGAGAGCCATTGACATTACTGGTGGTTACTCTCACACTTGTTAACAATTTACATCAATGACTGGTAATCAAGTGGTTTCTACCATGTTCGACTTCAACACATTTATTCACATGGATAGAATCGTACCAGTTCGAGAAACGGAAATCAAGACCCTGGATCTAGTTTCTACCATCCAGGCTGCGAGGAATTTTGTAAACATTCATACAGTAGACATTTACAAACAGATGGCTACGTCCATACTGTGTCTACACATGTCTATACTATGATGTATTCAAAATCATTCCTGTATCAGAACAATTTAAGTTAGTTCTAGTTAGTTTTGATCTGAGTATGGGAATGCCTACCTCAACGATGATATGATTACATATATATATATTTTTCATTGAATGTTTTTACAAGTTCCGACTGGGGTGTCCACAGGATGATCCTTGAAATGATAAAGTATTACACTCTTCATATATGACAGACCTCAGCTTCATCTATTCCAGACTTTGCACTTTAGGGGGCAATCTGTTACACTAAAAATTGTCATCCTGACATTTTGCTATGAGTATGAGCTCATTATTACTCATACTTCCTCCTTTTGCAAGTCTATCATATCAGTTCCTCATGTCAAGCTTTGAAAATCAGAGAAAAGTTCCTAAAAATCCCCTAAACTTTGGTATCGCACTTTCTCTATTCATTGCCTACGGTCCCGCACCTAAAGTTCAGCTCGCCTGCGAAACCATACCGCACGTTCTTTGTGGGATAGGTGCGGACCTCTGTAAAGTTAAAAAGTTGATTTCAGATCAATTCTAGAAGATTCTAGATGGGAATTTTCGGGAATGGATACGCTTTGATAAGGTTCATGTATCCCTTACCTTATGGAGCTAACCCCTTGATGTAAGGAGCTAATCCCTTTGAAGGAGGATTCTATCCCTTCATATTTGGAACAAAAAAACCTCCTCTTTTCCATTATAAAAAGAGGCATTGGGTAGCCTCAAGGGGAGTTAGAGCTTTAGAATATTTGAAGATAAGTGCTGTTGAAATTCAGACTCAGTTAAACAAGACTTTTGTGAGGAGAGATCACATACCTCTATTTGTCTTGATTGAAAGAGTGTAGAGCTTGTCAAAGTAGAGGAGACTCCTGCTTCGGACTCCGGGAAGGCCTGTGCAACATCAAGGCTCAGGTTGTAAGGTTTTCCTTCTTTGAAATTAATACAAATATACTCATTTTTCTCAATAAGCTGTTGTTAATGGTTTATTTCATAGATTCCTTGATCACTATGATAAGCATGGTTTATGATAATGTCTATACAGGTGTTGTGTAATACTTTGCTTGTTTATGCATACAGGTTTACAAACGAAACTCCTTCAAGCGCGCGAGGGACAACAACAACTCCAAACAAGCACTGGACATAAGGTAGGTCTTTTAACACCTATATAGAGCTTTTCATATATCACATATGCTTAGAGAAAGATTAGTTTATTTGGCTGTTTGTTGCTAGATACTTTTAGTATTAGGAGACTGGGTTTTGTCCTCAAGAACGATTCATCCGTACAACAACATGGGTTCCTTCTTCTGCAACAACTCATCTTCATTCAAGACAACTCCAAGAGATGGATTGTCTTCTGTAACACTCGTGAACACAATCAAATTTTCAATTTCATAATTACAAGACCCAATGGTCTCATTTGATGATCCAATCACCAAATATTCTTTCTGCAGTTGCAAGTATTTTTCAAGACTTGGAAAATCTTCACTGTTTTTCTTCTCAGCTTCTAAAGTCAACTCCATTGTGCCAATCACCATAATAGAATGATGATCCTCCACTATGTTTTCAGCTAACATAGTTTC
>JAXQQM020059555.1:0-44064 GCA_034641835.2 Pinus albicaulis
TGTGAGCCTGAGAACTGGGCTTGATGTCCAAGCTTAACCTTAGCAATTGAACTTCCGAGAGTGGGAAACTAGTTCTTTTAAAATAAATTCCACCTCCCTTAGAAGGGAAACCGGTAAAATAGTAAAAGTACTGTGATACAACAAGAGACAGGAATAGCCTATATCTTTTATAGCTAAATATAAACTCAAAAAACCAAAAAATTCTTCCATGAGGTCGAAATTTATACCAAAGCACGCTGAGGGGGATCAAAGTCACCGTTCAGGAGTAGGGGACTCCAGTTCTTCCACGATCCTGGAACCAAACTCAGCTTCTCCATCATCGTTGTCCTTCTCTCGCGCGCCACTCTTGCTGAAGAAGTCCACCTCCAAATTTTCCATTCCAAGAATGGAATGACCAATGCTGACTGGCTCAACAGGGGCTGGAATGTCAATATTTGCATGTGAGGGCTAAGGGTTAGGTGGAATAGGGGCAGGGCGGGGCATTGAAGCTGGAGCTGGGATAGGGAATTCTTCGCAAACAGTAACAGTGATGAAAGCTGTGAGAACATGCATGTTTGAGGAGCAATTGAAGCGAAATTCCACCCTTTGTGAAGACTGGCAGAGGGCTGGGTTGGTGGGCAAATTAGAAGCAGGGAAGGCAGGTTGAGAGACAGGTGGAGGAGGTTGTGAAGGTGGAACAAAGTGAGTGCTTCTAGGAGGGTAGGAGATGCCTCTCTGATGCCCAAAATCCAAATGCAAACTCCAATCTACATCCTCCTCAGAAGATGTCGAGAGGGAGCTAATGGAAGGGCGAGGGCGGGAAGAGCGCCCTCTGCTCGTTCTGTGCCTGCAACGCATTCTCTGCCTGAGCCGAGGCATCGAAGAGACATGAAGCCAGGAGTGCTTGGGGCAGAAGGAGCAGTCGAGATGCAACGAAGATCTCCAAAAATCAGCTGCGTGAGAAGGAAACCTGGAAGAGTTTCCAAGCATCCTAGGATGGAGCAACGTCGACCTGTTTGGGTGCGTTCACTTGGAACAGTACAAGCAGGGGAGAAACTACCACAGACGGGAGAAGGATGACTACAAAAAACACAATGAGCAGACGAATTATCCAGAATGAAATCCAGAGCCAAATGAACCAGCAAGGCTAGGTAAATGATAGGCGCAGTGAACGGTGTCAAAGCAGAATAGGTTGGCGAAGTTAATGTGTGAGTAATGGCACTGTAGGGGGGCATATGGCCACAACAAGCGAACTCCCTCGGGATCCACCAAGGGGCAAAAGTCCCATCACTCCGAGCCATCATCCGCATCCGAATTATATCTATGCACTTATTACCTAATGTTTCATGCATGTTTAATTTCCGCTATGATTATAATTGGATCATTTTCAGAATTACTATATGGAAGAATCATCTCCCTAGATGAATGTTATAACATTTAAACCTAACTATCCAACCCCCATTTCTTATTTATTTCCCCAAGTAATATGGTCATTTATTAATTCCTATACCATTAGGTCATATCACATAAATTATGTATGGTAACTCGCCACATGACAAGTACATTACCCCTAATGCGTCCATGCCGCCAACGCTATCCCATCTAATGGGCGAATGATAACACATGATGAGCACAAGGTATGGTATGACTACGTGAAGGGTGTAGATTCGTTGTCCCCATGTAATGGTTCTTATCTTTCCACCCAAACCTTAAGCTTGTATAGACATTTCCTGTGAACTAATCGACATTTTTCTCTCCTGTGATTGGAAACTAGTAATAGCCACAAATCTACCAACGCTATTTTTACAGCCCAACAATAGTGCACTATTTATGGAGCCCGGGTATTATGGTTCAATAGACTATTTCATGTTTTTTTCATTTTCCACAGTAAGGGTTCTACACTTGGTCGTTTTGTAAATTTAAATTTTCTAAGAGTGGTTATTATCACTTTGAAATTCGGTTCCTTGGTTTTCCATATCCTCCTAAAGATGTGAAATTATTGTCATCAACACTCAATTTCTAATGTATAGGTTAACAGGTCGATGTGTCTTTTTGGGTTCATTGGTTCATCTCCGAGAACCATGGCTACATAAGGTGACGAATTCACTTCTTCCCTCTTCCTATGTACTAGTGAGTTACTAATTGAATTTTTATGCCTATTCTTCTTTAAATTTCCATTAGAACAATATTTACTCTTACAAGCACCAGGGTTTTATATATGCCAAAGGAAAATTCCACAAAGTTCAATTCTTTCCTGATAACAATTTTACTCGGCCTTGCAGGGTGTCTCTATAGCCATAAGGCCTAATCCCCGCACAAAGGTATCAATCCTTTGTTTTACTTTACTTTCTTAGGTAATTTAATGGCTCTTCCTACTGCATGTATGCGTGTATGGTTGTTTTTCGTTACATATTCTTTTGGATATGGTTTTCCTACCTCAGAGGTAACTTATATTCCATTTTCAGCAACATGGTGAAGAACACAAGCTCCATTGACATATACTTGGGTAATATAAATGGGAATTCCCTGGCTAATTATTTGCTAATGCATATCATTTTTTTTTCTCCAACATCTTTCTCGTTGGTTGATTGTGAGATATACTTTACAGGTACACACGCTACCCTCAAACCCTGTCTCAGACTATGGAGGTTTTGGACCCATCTTCAACTGACTTGACATAGAGTTTTTCAAGTCGATTATTTTAGTACTTCTCCTCAAGTTTCACCTTCCAACACTTGATTTTTTCAAGTTTCCGATGTGGTGGAAAATATGAATAACCCAATTATGTTTTTTTCTTTTATTTTTTGTTTAACGGTTGTGTAATTATGGCTTATTTTTATTCATTGGGTAGTTTATTCCCTTTCTTTTGATATTTTTTCTTCCTTCTATTTAAATTTTTCACTATGGACTTTTTTTGATATTCTTTATGAGCTATCTTGTTTTCATGGGTTCATAAGAGATCCTATAACTGTGTATTCTTGCTTACTAGAAGGGCGATTTATTTGTATATGGATGCATATTGTGATAGTTATATGGCTTTTTATAGTATATATGTGTATGGTATTTATATTACAAGTCCATGATAAATTTAGTTGATTAACTCGTAGTGAATTAACTTAGCTTATACTAATACCGATGGTTGAAACTAGGTTCACTGGTCAATTTGTTAAGATATCAATATCAATTTACTAACAAAGTATTTCTACAGAAGTTATTGTTATGGGTGTTCTTTGAATATAGTAGTTAACTTATTCTAGTACTCAAATTTCTATAATTTTATTTTCCTAAAAATTATTTCATTTAATTATCTAATTTTTTGATATAACAAAATAAATTAAAAGTTATTAATAAAATTGTAAATATAACAAAAATTATCTAAAATAATTTGAATGTATGAAAATACAATTTAAAATACATTGAATTTAAAGAAAATAATAATGTAAAAACAAAATGTAACACAAGTTATAAGATATAAATGAAAAATTATTTTTAAATGAAAAACATAATTGTAAATCATAAAAACATAATTGAAAATTATTTTAAGAAATCAAATAATCTCATCTAAATCATTAGAAAATATATATTTTTTTACTAGAAAAGGTCATCCAGAACTGATTTTGAGGACCACATGTTAAGTCAACTAATATTTTTAATTGAAAAAAAAAAACTCACAAAATTATGAAGCTAATCAGCCAATACTTGTGATTTGACTTTATGGTTATTAGAAGGCTCCTAAAAAAAATTATTTAAAAAAAGAAGAATTATTTCTACTTAAGAATAGAATAATTTATCAATAAAATGGAATTATTTGGACATCCTAGTGGAATTTTTCAATTTGAGTATTTTCTTTTCTAATTAAATCCAATTTTCAATTCAATTTGTTTTATAGAAAAGATACCTAATTATTTCATAGATTCCTTTGTAAAATTTCCACCATAATGTTTATTATTTTATTAATATATAAATATTCTAAATATTATTTTATTAATCTATAAATACTCTAAATATTTTTATTTGGAAACAAATAAATATTATATAATTTATAAAATCAAAATCCTCAAACCATAATTGAAAAAACATAAAAAAAAAACTATAAAGCTAATCATCCAATACCAATACTTATGCTTTGATGTTATGGTTATTAAGAGACTCCTAAAAAATAATTTATAAATAAAATGGAATTATCTCGACGTACTAATGGAATTCTAGGTATTTTCTTCTCCCATTTGACCCAATTTCAAAGAAGAAGACACCTAAAATAGAATTGAATTAAGTATTTTGCAACCCTTCAATTTGTTTTAAAGATGAAGATACCTAATTATTTCATAGGGTCGTTTGTAAAATTTTGAGTACAATGCTTATTATTTTATTATTTGATAAATATTTTGAATATTATATTTATTATTTTATACCTATTCTAGAGCTATTATTCTCACTTTCTCCATTATTTGACATATTTACATGATAAGGGAATGCTTGTGGATCTATTTGTCATAGATATGACATTCTTCACTTGAATTCCATTGTTCTTGTTCTTGTTACTTCAACTCACCTCATTCTCATATTTGGATTTCTGACTTGTGTATTTTTATCCATTAGAAAATGTAGAAATGAAGGGGTTTTTAATTAGAGCAATCTCAAGTATTCCTTAATGTGATCCACTACCGAATTATTTTCTTCTTATACAGCGATTCAAGGTGAATTTCTTCTATCAATACTTGTTTCCCTTAATTCTCTATGAATTCCACCTCACTTTGACTTACTAGTTGCTTGTTTACTCCTCCATGGTATCCTTGGTAATTTCTATTTTGGCTTTAACTTTGCATTCAACCAATTGTCACTACAAGGTTGATTTCACATTTCTACCTAGGGTTTTTATCCTTGAAACCCTAAACGTTATTTATTGGTTTTTTTTTTATTCTAGTATTGACCATGCCTTTTGAGGCTTCAAATATTTTCTTAATTATCAATGTAGATCACCTAATTCTTATATTCTTGGCAGAAAATAGTTACTCTCTCTTCATGGTTTTTAATTATTAAACCCTAATTCTTCCATTATTTTTATTCTCTCTTTTAAAATGGTTATTTAAAGTATTATTACTTATAAGTGTTTTGCACCATTCATTAATTTGATATAGAGTTCTCCACTTCTGAAAAATAATTACCCTCTTTCTTCACTTACCATCTTTCTTTAAGATATTATGCTAACATTTATTTGTTGTTGAACTTTACAAGGTAATTGAAATGGATGCACCACATTCAATCTTGAGAATATATACTTTGGGTTCATTCTCTATTAAAGTAAATCATTATTTGTTCTGATAAATACAATCACGTTCTTTTACACTTGCTTAAATTCTGTGTTGTTTACTCTGATATAGGTATCGATTCAATCGAGTGCATTTGTACTATACTTTTTCTATCTCGTGACTCTTTTCGACAATCAAGACTAAGTTAGTTCCTTTCTCTTCCTTACAGTTCATTCGTATATGCTTAATTAAGTACTTTTCATCTATATGTTTGAGACGTATTGGTCTATGATTTCCTGGGAAAGGAAAAATGCCTTTATATTATGGGTCATCTTATTTTGAACAAAATATTATTCTTCCTTCAAACGATTTTAGGCAATACGTTGGCTAACCTATGTATTAGGTATATATGGTCAAGATCTTATAATTTTTCAAGTCTTTATAGACCTTGTGATTGTATATATGTCTCTTTTAATTGTTGGGTTGATATACCATTTCCACATTTTTATTTTCTAAGAACCTAATTGTATACTTGTTTTCCTGTGTAATGTGTGGATAGTAAACACATACTTTATTGTTATCTTTCTATGGCTATGGCTAGTATGTAACTATGCTCTACCACTGTTTTATATATTTTTCAATGTTATTCTTATTATATTTTTCATATATACTTGTATTCATTAAATGTAATTGACCAAAAATTTATCTTTAAAAAAAATAGGAAGGCTACACCCAACATGGGTTCTTTTCTTTCAATTTATTTTCTACAAAATATAAATCTATTGTTCAATATTTAATAGAAGGTAGAGGCATGTGTCATCTTAAATTTGTATTGGCTAGGCCTTAACTTTTCTAAGAGTATTTTTCCTATCCTAAAGTTATATTCCCTCATTGTGAGTATGTGTTAGGTTTTTTTTTTTTCCATTATAATCCACATAATCTACCTATGTAATTTAAAGTAATTGCACTAAGAAAATAATTTTCTGAAATTTCAAATACACATCTTAATATGACATTTCTTATACTGTTTAAATACAAAGCTTTCCCTGGTTGCTTCATGGTCTCTACTCCTTTGTACTAGTCCCTTTACCTCTCATAGGGATTCTTCATGAAATTTAATATTTAAGTGTTTGTATACAAATTCATGCATATATATGCTAATTATGATTATTTTTACATACTTTAACCTACTATTTATTCTATTAAGACGAAGTTAAAGTATCTACTCTAGTATAATTTACTAAGATAAGGATTTTGTTAGTATAACAATTTTAGTATACTTTTTCCACTCCTAATCAAGATATTTAACCATACTCACAAAACACCTTAATATAAATGGTATACAATAATATTAAATATATTCCATGTTTCCTTATCTAAAATCATTGCCCATATTCATTTATAAGAACTCTCAATAGTTCCACTTAATTTTTTTCCAACTCGCTCTTAAGTGGAAGTTTTACCTTATTTATTTTAGTTTTAATTTGTACTTTCTATGTATGTGTTTAATATTGAGGGTTAACCTTACTCCTTTTTATATTAGATACTCTAAGAATATAGTTATTTAGATTCTCTTTCCGAAGCCTAAGTTAGAATTCTCTCAAACTCAAAATATAACTTAGAAAATATAACACGGGAATATGCAATTATAGCCATAATAATTTACTCTATCTAATTCCATGCAAATTCCTCATATAAGTCAGCCATTTTAACATAACTCGTTTTAACCTAACCTAGCCTAACCTACCGTAACATAACCTATCCTAATCTAGCATATCCTAACTTAACCTACCCCAGCCTAGCCTAACCGATAGCCTACCCTTGCCTAGCCTAACCAAGCCATGCCTAGCCTACCCTACCTTACCCTAACCAAGCCGAGCATAACCTAGCCTAACCTAGCCATGCCTAGCCATGGCTAACCTACCCTAACCTAGCAAAACCTAACCTAGCCTAACCTATCGTAGCCTAGCCCAGATTAACCTAGCCATGTCTAACATAACCTAACCTAGCCTACTCTAGCCTAGCTTGGCCTAACCTAGCATGGCCAAGCCTAACCTAGCCTTTCCAAACATATCCTAAGCTTTCTTAACCTAGCTTTGCCTAAGATAGCCTGACCTAACCTAACCTAATGAAAACCTAACCTAACCTAACCTAACCTAGCCTAGCCTAACCTAGCCTAACCTTGCCTAAACTAACCTTCCTTATCCTAGCCTAACCTAACCTACACTAGCCTAACTTAACCTAGCCTTGCCTAACTTAGCCAAACCTAGCCTAGCCTAACCTAACATATCTTCTCCTACCCTAGCCTAGCCTAGCCTGACCTAACCTAGCATCTCCTAGCCTAGCCTAGCCTAGCCTAACCTATCCAAGACTATCATAATATAGCCTGACCTAGGCTAGCCATGACCAACCATGCATAGCCTACCCTAACCTAGCCTAACCTAACCTAACCAAGCCTAACCTAGCCGAGCCTACCCTAAGCTAGCCATGCCTATCTATCCTAGCTTAACCTAGCTTAGCATAACCTAGCATAAACTAGACTAACCTAGCCTAAAATATCCTAACCTAACCTATCCTAACATAGCCTACACTATCTTACACTAACCTAGCCTAGCCTTACCTAAACTAATGTAGCCTAACCCAGCCTAACCTAGCTTAACCTAGCCTAGCCTAACCTAGCCTAACCTAACCTAACCTATCCTAACCTAACCTAGACTAACCTAGCCTAGCCTAGCCTAGCCTAACCTCGCCTAGCCTAGCCTAGCCTCGACTAACCTAGCCTTGCCTAGACTAGCCTAGCCTAGGCTTGCCTAGCCTAGCGTAACCTTGGCTAACCTAGCTTTGCCTAGCCTAGCCTAGCCTAGCCTAGCTTAACCTAACCTCGCCTAGCCTAGCCTAGCCTAGCTTAGCCTAACCTCGCCTAGCCTAGCCTAGCCCAGCATTGCCTAGCCTAACCTAGCCTAACCTAGCATAACCTACCCTACCCTACCCAACCCTACCCAACCCTACCCATACACTACCCTAGCCTAACATAGCCTAGCGTAACCTAACATAACCTAACCTAACCTAGCTTAACCTAATCTAACCTAGCCTAACCTAGCCTAGCCTCACCCAACATTGCCCAACCTAACCTAACCTATCCTAGCCTAGCCTAACCTTACCTAGCCTAGCCTAGCCCAACCTAACCGAGCCTAGCGTAGCCCACCCTAGCGTAGCCCATCCTAGACCATCCTATCCTAGCCTAGCCTAGGATAGCCTAGCCTAACCTAGCCTAACCTACCTTCCCCTACCCTACCCTACCCTAGCTTAGCCTACTCTAGCCTAGCCTAGGGTAGCCTACCCTAGACTACCCTACCCTAGCCTAACCTAGCCTAGCCTAACCTAACCTAGCCTAACCTAACCTAAGCTTCCCTAACCTACCCTACCCTACTCTACCTTACACTAGCCTAGTCTAGCCTATCCTAGCCTACCCTAACCTAGCCTACCCTACCATACCCTATGCTAGCCTAGCCTACACTAACCTGGCCCACCATAGCCTAGCCTAGCATAGCCTAACCTACCCTAATGTAGCCTACCCTAGCCTATCCTAGCCTAATCTACCCTTACCTACCCTACCCTACCCTATCTTACCCTATCCTAGCCTAACCTACCCTAATCTATCCTACCCTCCGCTAGCCTACCCTACCCTACCCTAGCCTAACCTATCCTACACTAGCCTACCGTAGCCTTGCCTAACCTACCATACCCTAGCGTAGCCTAGCCCAGCCTAACCCTAACCTAACCTAACCCTAACCTAACCTAACCTATACTATCCTAACCTAACCTAACCTATCCTAACCTACTTAGCCTAGCCTAACCTAGCTTAGCCTAGCCTAGTCTAGCCTAAGCTAGCCTAGCCTAGACTAATGTAGCCTAACCTAACCTAAACTAACCTAAACTAACCTACCTAGCCTAGCCTAGACTAGCCTAGCCAAGCCTAGCCTAACTTATTGATGCAGACAGGGCCTACAATACCCCAGAATCTTTCACTCTGTGCATATATAAATGCATCATCATAACCGCCCAATAAAATTTCAATCTAGGAAAATTTTCACCCAAAACTTCTTTCATGAATGAAAGGCTACACAATCAAAATTTCCATACATGTAAACCAAACCTCAAATGGCATTTAAGAACAAAATCATATCCTCAACTTCATTAACATTTACTTATTTAAGGTTCCTCTTCACTCATAGAATGGCCACTCTCTTTTATCATATGTAACTAATATTCCATCAATCCAATTATATATCTAGTCCAATTATATATTTGATTGTGGTCGCACTTCAATGGTTCATTACTACACCCTATGAAAACTCAACCAGTCTTGACATTATTCAATTCATGCATTTATATCTCACATACCTCATTGTTACAGTACCTTCGCTTTCTGTTCCAACTCCTTGGTCTTCCATTCATTGTTTTCCATTTCTGTATTAAATGTTATAATTCCAATCTGCGCTTTCATACTATGCTCAAATCCTTTGCTATGGCAGTTACATATAGTTTAGATTTATTCAAAAAGCCGAAGAATATTAAACCGCACCCCCAACTCAGCATTGAACGCTGCCACATTTCGACTTCTTTCCATTAACGCCTTCAATTTCTGGACTATACAATGCGGTTTTTAATGAATTATATTTCATATTCATAACGCAATTCAAACTCAATTCATAACTTACCTTTGCAGACTTTTAAAGTGACGGACCTGAATAATTACCAAGTCGAATTTACTTCTACGCACCTGTTCCATTCCAGCATGCCAACTGTTCTGTGTTTTCATGCTTTACTGGTTGACTCTGTCACCCATAGCGCTTTCACTCCTCCACGAACATGCAATGAGATGATTTCAACTTATATCGAATTATCAATTCGGATTGTAATGCCAGATAATGAACATTCATATCGCTTGTGGCCTTATAAACACCCTGGCAATTCATTTGCATTTTTAACGCTTACAATATCAAATCGATACAGAATTTTTCGAACAGCGCCATGCTATTTCACATGGATCACCTGCAAAGTGATCTAAGTTCAAACTAAAGCCACTGGTCTTTGCTAATCATAGCCATAACATTAACATACCTCAGAATGAATCAATGATTCCTCTGCGTCCTTGGGAATTCACTCCAAATTCAGAATCTGTTTTATGCCTGAATGCCCTTCTCTGCTACAACTGTCCAGCTCCTTATCTGTGCATCATGCTACAACGCTGCAATCTAACTCTTATAATCTGTGCATTATACAGTGAGCTTGTGTGGATGTGATTGCCGAGTTCAATCCAACTTTCATCCATCTGTTGTTTATTAATTAACTATAGGCTCATTAACAACGTTACAACATAATCGAACAGCCCAGAACATTTTACAATTCACTTATCATAATTTCAATGCTTTCTCTGCGTTAAGATTGGATACATCACTGCACAAATTGACTGCGCAATTTACCACACTATTCAAACTATCTTCACATTTATGAAATCACAACAAATCAAAACTGTAATTAATTGAATTCAAAACCGAGTTTTGAAACACAGTTCTGCGCCTCCTGCATTCAATTCCCAAATTTTTTTACTGTGCTATAGATCAACCAACAGTGCTGGATCAAAACATTGAACTCATTGATTCTGTGCGTTGAACCCTTGACACTAATTAACATCGATTTAAACAAATCGAACCACTTCACATTACCACCGCAGTTAAATCCCATATTCTCATAATTTAGCACATAAAGAGTTTCATCAAAATTTTATGAAGCAAACAGAATACCCAATAATCTCAGAAATATAGAAGTATCGAACCTTCACACATCCAATCACATAAATTCGATTCCATAGAAACTCAATAATGGAATAACTGCAGAAAATCAAATACTGTATTAAAACACACACTACTTACATAAACCCTCCTACTTTGGCCTGTTTCCGATCATTTGGCCCTTTACAAGTCACCCGAAGGCTCTCAAGGAGAAACCCTTGCTCACTTCTCACACTCACTCACAATCTCCCCCATGCCTTTGAGGCTTGATGAACTTATACAATTTTTAAAAATGATCTAATTTAATGCTCAATCCCCTTAATATCTCAATATCACTAAAATATCTCAACAAATCCTATTATCTAAAATCTTATCCCATTATATCCTTAACTAACCAATTCTCTCATATCCTTTTAATTAATAAAAGGATATTTACAAAATCCTCACTTCCTCCTATTTTATTTAAAATAACAAATTAATTAATAAAATATTAAAAATTGTCACACCCCCTTTTCTAACATATTTACAAATAAAAAAAATGCCCTTGATGCTACTGCATCACTTATATTAGCCTAAACTATCCTAGCCTAATCAATCTCATCCTAACCTAACCTAGCCTATCTTATCCTATCTTAACCTAGCCTAGCCTAATCTATCCTATCTTATCCTATCATATCCTAACCTGACCTAGCCTAACCTAACCTAGCCTAGCCTAGCCTACCCTAACCTAACCTAGCCTAGCCTAGCCTAGCCTAACCTAACCTAACCTAGCCTAACCTATCTTATCCTAACCTAGCCTAACCTAGCCTATCTTATCGTGGCCCAGCCTAGACTAGTCTAATCTATCCTACCCTACCCTAACCTACCCAACCCTATTCTAGCCTATCTTATCCTTGCCTATCCTATCCTAACCTAACCTAACCTAACCTAACATAGCCTAGCGTAACCCAGCCTAACCTAAGCTAACATAGCCTACCCTAGCCTAACCTAACATAACCTAACCTAGGCAAACCTAGCCTAGCCTAACATAGCCTAGCCTAACATAGTGTACTCTTACCTAGCCTAGCTTAACATAGTATAACCTATCCTAGCCTAGCCTATCCTAGCCTATCCTAAGATACCCTAACCTACCCTATCTTGACCTAACCTATCCTAACCTTGTCTATCCTACGTTATAGTAGCCTAACCTACCCTTGCCTAGCCTATCCTAAGCTACTCTTGCCTATTCTAGCCTATCCTAAGCTACTCTTGCCTATTCTAGCCTAACCTAGCCTACTCTAGCTTAACTTAGTCTATCCTTTAGTAGCTTAGGCTAGGCTACTCAAGCTTATGGTACTTTACTCTATATTAGAATATTGATGAAGAAATCATTCAAAAAATAAATTAATTAAAAGCTATTAATAAAGTTTAAATATAAGCAAAAATCTTTAAAATAATTTAAATATATGAAAATACAATTTAAAATACATTGAATTTAACCAAAGTAATAATGTGAAAATAAAATCTAACCTAAATTATAAGACATAAATGAAAAACATATTTGTAAATCATAAAAACATAATTGAAAATCATTTTAAGAAATCCAATAATCTCATTTAAATCATCTAATCTCATAGAGTAAGCAATTAAAAGAAGGCCCAAACCCTATCAATCAAATCTTTTAATAATATGGTTAATTCTACAATTAATCTCATAAAACTATACATCGATGGAAAAAAAAAGAATAGAGATCATGTTTGTGTGCTACCAGAATTCTTAGGAATTGATCATAAAATAATGCAATATAAATGAATATTTCGCACTTGGAAGAAATCCAAAAATGGCACCCTACTAGAAAACGAATCGAAACAAAGAAAAATAATCAAATCAGAGAGCCAGAGAGAACCTCATAAATTGATTTGCATCAGTGGAAGCAGCGCAGCTCGATGTCGATGTCGCGTATGAAAGGCATATACCCTCGATACTTTGCCTCCGCAAATTCCCAATGCAAGCATCACCGCCTGCATTCCACAGGAGTAATGGAACATGGGGACTTCGAGCGCCGCTCTCCATTCGTCCAGATTATTTCTGGTGGATTCTTTGTGACAATAGTGAAAGCATATTGCTCCTCCATATTACACACATCCATATCCCACACATCCATAAGAGATTTGATTTGATAGATCTAACAAAGAAATATCTAAATTATAAACAAGAAATTTGAGACAAAGAGATTACAACTGGTTGAAATGAATTAAAAAGAAACTATGGCCAGCCCACGAAACCATAAAGAAAATGGAATAATAAAACTAAGATGAATAAACTCGGTTTGGTTTAGACACCGAAAATAGAGTTCTAATAAAAAAAATAGGTGCTATTACTAACACCGTATTAATCCAAAAATTATAAAACCACTTGAAAATGAAGAAAAGGATTTACTTCAAGAAATACAAAATGAAGAGGCAGAAACTTACCTTTCTTGTCTGGTGGGAACTAGGTTTTTTTAGGGCCTTATTTCCTTCCAATGATCCAATTTGTTGTAATCTTATCTTGTCGTGGGAGACCCTGCGTATTGAATTGGACAGACATCGGCTTAAAATAAAGCAATTAAAGGAAGGCGCAAACCTTATCCTGATTAAAAGAAGGTGCAAACCCTATCAATCGAATCTTTTAATAATATGATTAATCTGAAAATTAATCTCATAAAACTATACACTAATGGAAACAAGAATAGAGATCATGTTTGTGTGCTACCATATCTCTTAGAAATTGATCATAAAAATATGCAATATAAATGAATATTTCACACCTCCGAGAAATCGAAAAATGGCACGTACTAGAAAACGAATCGAATCAGAGAGCCAGAGAGAACCTCGTAAATAGATTTGCACCGGTGGAGGCAGCTCGATGTCGGCCTCACTTAGGAAAGGTATATACAGTCGATACTTCGCCTCCGCAAATCCCCGCGCTACATTCCACAGGAGTAATGGAACATGGGGACTTATGGTGGATTCTTTGTGACAACAGTGAAAGCATACTACTCCTCCATATTGCACGCATCCATAAGATGATTAGATTGATGTGGTGAGTGCCAATGGCTAGATCCTCCTCCCAGCACCGAAGGGCATCAGCTTAAGTCTATTCATTCTCGTAATGTCAACGTCCTTCTCCTACTCTAGGAAGCGCTGCGGTCGAAACTCCCCAACTTCTCTCCTAAGAACTCCCCATCCCCACACTGTAGAACTCCACGTTGGCCTTCGCCGGGATGTAGTCATAGTGTGACACGAAACATTTGCAGGCTCTCCTTCACCAAGTAGGGGAGGATCCATTCGCACGGTCTCCTTCACCAAGTCGTTTAAAAAAAACATTATTTCTGTGTCCAGCTTTGCAGAGGAGAATCAAAAGTAATTTAACTTGTTAACATCATAATCAAAATCCTTACCATATAACTTTGCCTCGCAGCTTTTTTAATCAACGGCTAATTTGTGAGTGGCCGTGCCATGTCCTCCCTAGCCGTTTGATTTCTAGCCATTTGTAGGGATAGCATCACATCATTTCGAATATAACAATCCACTTTCTAATATTTTTTTCATAACTACATTCTATCCACTTACATGGTCATCAACATCAATTATGGTGATGGGATAAGGCATGTAGTTATTATGAAGTCACGGAACAAAGCATAAAATTTTCCATCTCAATAATGTGAGTTTGCTTAGGGCTATTTTTAGAATATAAAAGAATTATTATAAAATTATAATATTTATATTAAAATTATAATATTTCTATTAAAAGATAATGGTAAGAGTTTTTGCATATGTTGATAGGGATACACAATAAAGGTATTGAAATGTAAAATAACATTACATTGTACTTAAACATATTAGATTTTATTTAGTTTTAATTAAAATATATTTGTTTTAAATAATATATATGAAATTTTTAGTTTAAATATTATAAAAACAAACTAATATGGTCATTAAATTTAATTCAAAGCCGATTAAAATAATAAGTCTAAGGTTATATCGATTATGCATAGAAACGAAAATTAAAATAATAAGACCTAACTTTAATAGATTATGGACCATAGATATTAAGGATTATGTATGATATATATTTGTTATAATTATCTTATTACTAAAACAAGGTATGGCCAATTGTGGTGGGAATGGTTTTATAAAGCTTACTATATGAAAAATTGTGTCACAACATTGTATGATAATATTGTGAATTTTTAAGGAATTTTTATTTGATTGCCCAAATGGGTGTACAAATTTTGAACCTCCACTCTCTTAATTGGGATCTGCCACTAGCTTAAAAGGTACTACCCTAATAAAAACACCTAACATATGCAGCACAAAAGTGGAAATAGACATGTAAGTGACCAATGGATTAAAAGTGGACATAATGTTATTTAAAATATGAGATAATCTCTATTATATGATTTTTTTTAGGTTAAAAATAATAATAGAAGTGAAGCCATTTTACATAGACCTCCATAAATACTAGGTGGCCTTAGCATAAAAAGTCACCAGGATCAGCTAATATTACCCTCCAAATTCCAAAATTGTGAACCTAATATGAATTTAGAAATATTTACGATGTAAAGCGTTCTTATTTGAAAACAACTTTCCTCAAATGCCACATGTACTATTGTGTAACGTTGATTTGGATGTTGGACTATTGAAACACTATGGACCTTATGATTAAATATGGTTATTAATTAGTTCAAATAAGAAAATCGTTAAACAAGTGAAGTGTGGCCATGAAATTGAAAGAAATGTCTAAGAATCCTTTGATTTCTCCAAAATACTTGATACCAGAGTTTCTACCTTCATGTTCTATGCCTCTCCTTTGATTTTGACTCGAGGGAGCTGGACGAAGTGGATGTCGAGGGAGCTAGACGAAGCGGATGTCAAAACCCTCGCACTACAGCCTCATCAGCCAGGATGCCAAGATACGATTCAGGCAATGCAGAAGGTTGGAGCATGCCAATCCACTTGTGCGGCTCCATCTGTGTGTGGTTCTACGTTTTGGGGCTACAAAGATGAACTTGGTTCCTACGATTTGCATTCACGGATCCTATAAATACAACTTTGGTTCCTATAAATACAACCCACCCTTCCCGTGATCTTCATAGACATGCTTGGGTTTCCTATCTCATTGTCAATATTTTCGACAACTTTTATTTACAGGTATGGCAACTCAGCCTTCTTTATTTCTTTATAAGATTGGATTTCTGTGTGTTTGGGAAGAATATTTGTTGCTTCTCGTTAAATTTTGACAAATTTGAAACATTATGGCTGAGCATTATTAGGGTAACCGTGTTGTTTTTCTCATGACGTACCCATGACTGTTATTGGAAAAACCAATATCTACACTGTCTTGTTCCAGAGTATTGGAAAATAATTTAGGTATTTTATGGTTTTTGTAGAACTACATTTATTTTTCAATTTTTGAGAGTCGTTCGGGTTTGTAATTTAGCATAAAAAAGTTTTCTTGATTTCCTGTAAAGCTATGAACTTGGAGATTTTTTACTATGTTAGGCTTCATTTATTGTTTCTGATGCCTTGATTTTTGGTCATGGTTGCAATATTTTTAAGATATATTCAAATGAAAATTTCGTTGTGTGTTGTCTCTTGATCTTTGGTTTCATGGTGACTCTGTTATTCCTATTATATATTTGTCTTCAAGAAAGTTCAATTGTGCTGAGAATAAAAGAGGAACTATAGCATTATGCCAGAAAGTTCAACTGTGCTAAGAACTATAACGAGCTATAGCATTATGCTGGAATTGTGTGGTAATGGATGAAATGTACGCACTGAATCATACTGCACTTTCATAGATAAAGACTAATGGAATGAAAATGGTTTAGTAATTGTATTTTTTTTGGTTAAAGTTGTTTTATTTTTCTTTGAAGATGAGCTAATATTTAATTGTTAATAAAATGGAAGTTTATTTTTTAAAAACTTTAAAAAATATTTTTCTTAAATTTAAAAATTAGTTATAACTAAAATAATGGTTATATGTAAATAAATAAATGAATATGGTATGGGTCTTACCTTGGTTATCATCATTTGTGTCATGTGAGAGAATTATTCATCCTTGAGTAAATCCGATACCAATGGCACTGAGTATACCATTATCATTGGTTTCTAAACTACAAGTCGCGAGTATCAGAGGGTTTATAATAGAAAAAATCTAAGGCCACTAGTTCTTAAAAGAAATCCATGCGCATTAGTTGTTTACAATTACATATATAGACAGATTTTGGATGCATCAAAGTAAATTAAAATGATAAATACAATTATATTCCCATATTATCTTCCACCTAAATTACTTTAATAAATATATGTTATTTTAGTGATAAAATTACCGTCGCTCATAAAACCCTAGTAATGAACAATAACAAGAAAATTCCTATCAATAACATGTAACAGATTGTACAATATAGATAATCCATGAAAGAAATAAATTCAGGGTGCTTTCACTTGGATTAATGACAAAGATAGAAGTGGACCAATTTCCCCAAGCTGGGATCCGTCTGAATATTGCCTTTGTATTAGAATTATGCAGCATCCACACCACATGCTCGAACCTGGCAACCTTGCAAGGGACTAAAAATCTGCCCTTCAATCACTCAATGATATGTACTTGTAAAAAATGGACACTTACTCAATTATATGTACTAGTAAAAAATGGACACTTATCAAATATCCTCTTGGCAACACACATGATAGCCCATCGTTAAGTGCTTCATTTACTTGCAAACAAACCCTTTTTAATAAAAAAATATTAATTAAATATAATAATAACGTAAAACATTTCAGTCCAATAAAATATTAATCACCAATTTAATAAAAATTGAAAATTATCCTCCAATATAAATCACGATTACTTAAATAGAATGCATTATAAAGATAACAATGTCTTATCTTAAGATATGAATTAACAACATATAAATTATTTATTTTATTGGTTAAATGGAATGCATCATAAATATTACATGATATAACATATATAAATAGAGTGTTGAATATATATGAATGATTAATATTAATTAAATAAATTAAATAGAATGAATTATAAATATAACAATGTCTTAGATTAAGAAATGAATTAACAACATATAAATTATTTATTTTATAGGTTAAATGGAATGCATCATTAATATTACATGATATAACATATATAAATATAGGGTTGAATATATATGAATGATTAATATTAATTAAATAAATATATATTATTTAAAATTATATAAATAAACAAATTAATATTAAATAGATATGAAGTAAATGTATTACAATAATAAAATAAATAAAAAAATATATAATGAGATTTTTGGTTAGCATAAATCTATTTTGAAGAGAAATGAATTTCACAATGAAATTAAGAAATATATATGAGGCAATTAAGAAATATATATGAGGTATTGATACGATTATCAAAGGATTTATTATATCTTATGAGGATTGTTTTTTTATGTGTGTAAAATTTATTAAATAAAAAAAACTAGACACCATTGATAATGTGAAGGCTAAGATTCAGGATAAGGAGGGCATCCCTCCTGACCAGCAGAGGCTGATTTTTGTTCATAAGTAGCTAGAAGATGGACATACTCTGGCTGATTATAACATTGAGAAGGAATCTAATCTGCATCTGGTGCTCCGTCTTTGTGGTGATGATTCGTCGAAGTAAAAGTTATGTTGGTCTTTTGTTATGCCTATTAGGGTATGAATAGAAGGTGATTTTGTATGTGTAGTTGTCTATGTTTACTGTGTTGTATGTGTGGTTGTCTGTGTTTACTGTGTTGTGTCGACTATATTATTGTGTGTATTTGTGGTGGTGATTCGTCGAAGTGAAAGTTATGTTGGTATTTTGTGATACCTATTAGGGTATGAATAGAAGGTGCTTTTGTATGTGTAGTTGTCTGTGTCTACTGTGCTCTATGTGTGGTTGTCTGTGTTTACTATGTTGTGTCAACTATATTATCGTGCGTATTTGTGTATATGTGGTGGCCTGAAGCCAACACTAGGCCTAATACTGCAGTGTTTTTGCTCGGCACTGCAATAGAACTTTTTCAATCGTTAATACTCTTTTAATACAAAGACTTTACATACCTTATGGAAGATGAACTTTATATACCTTATGGAAGATGAAAATGTTCTTTTTAGAAGATTTAATTCTTTTTATGGTTCTTATTCAAGAATTTGAAATGAGCGTGCTCTTTAAAGATTGTCATTGTTGTTATATTTAATTTTGAGATGTTATTCCTCTGTCATTTAGACACTTGCAAGTTCGGGACTTCTAGATGAATGAAATTACTTCATTAGAAAAATGTAGGAAGCAGGGTTTCTACCTAATTGTTCATAATTCATTGTTTGCAAGGACTTATAACACTCTTATAGCATTGCATGCTCAAAATGCTAAAAAGGATAAAAGGATATTAGTAGTTCTTTTAGTGTATAATAAAAATTCAAATAAAAAGATATTAGTTATTCCCTCTAATATAAATTAAGGCTTTGAAGACAGATTGAAAGCTTTGGGTTTTTGAAGTGGGACATTTTGATGTTTCTGCTTCACAATAGTAAGAGTAATTAGGGTTTTGATATTTTAATTTGTATGATAAAATAAGAGATGGACATTATGGATGCTACTGTTGTTTTTTAACTAGAAAGCTCACAAATTTTTTCTTCATATTATGGTCAGATATTAGTTGCATCTCATTCACCATAAATCATTTCCCACTAATGGCTTCATTCAGTATAAATTAAGGCTTTAAGGCTTTGAAGATAGACTGCAAGCTTTGGGTTTTTGAAGAGGGAAGTTTTGATGTTTCTACTTCACAACAACAAAAGTATTCAGGGTTTTGATCTTTTATTTTGTATTATTAAAGAAGAGATGGCCATTATGGATGCTATTATTGTTGTTTCACCATAGAATAGTCTTCCATGTGGCCCATAGTGCATAATAAGACATCACTATGAAAGGAAGAGCCTGCCTAGGTTATAAGAAACCAATTTTTTTATCCAAACAATTCTCCAAACCTATAATTTAATTTAAATAAATTAATTCATATTTATAAGTTCAATATTCAATTAAATCACATAACATATCACATATTTTTTCCTCTATACTACAATTTTCTATGTTACTACTTTACAGCGTTTCCTTTGCAACATATGGTGCAATTGCTAGTAAATTCAATTTTAAATAAACCTCAATGTCTAATGAAATCCATATATTAATGCTAGAAAAACTATGAAGAGCGGTTGACGCTCAACAGAATTTGACCCACAATTTTTTTTTTTTTTTGAAAAAAAAAAGCGGTGAAGCTTAGTGATATTTGAGACCTCTCTGTTAGCCTTTGAACAAATCCATACTCACTGATTGTAATGACCTCCACAATGTTATTTTACTGACATCACCATCAGTCCTTGATTGGTTCCATAACACTAAAATCGGTGCAACGTATAGATAAAATTTAATTTAATAATTTCAATATGAATTAATTTTTGTATAAATATAAATATTAAATATTAAATTTTAATTTTTAAATATTTTTAGTTTAAATTATGTGTGGTTTACATTATATAAATCAAATTAATTAATTCTTTTATTATTATTAAAATATTTAAAAAATGATTTTTCTTTTTAATAAGAATAATATTTAAAAAAAAAATCATAATTTTATAATAACTTATTATCTTTATTATGTTTTGAAGCTTTTAAAATCCTACCAGATTATTATTAAAATTAGATGATCTAGATTACAAGTGATATTTTTATCATATGTTTAGGGAGAATACATAATTTTATTATACACACAAACACACACACACATATATATATTCTCAAACTTGAATACTAACATGAATTAGGTGACTTAGTTGACAACAGGGAAGTGGTGTGAATTTCATAACAGCCCCACTCACAACACAAACGAGTGTCGGGCCAAACAGTCTTTAGTGGCCGAACTAAAGGCACCTGAATCACATGCATTTTCTGATCCTGAGTTAGAACTAGACAAAGGCAATGAAAAATGGAAGTAGATCATTAATGCGGATCCCAGTGCCATTGTTGCCACCACCAAGATCCAGAAGGAGGGTCCAGAGGATCCAGAGGAGGGGGAGCGCCTCTTCCATTCGCAGATGTGGGTAAATGCTTCTCCGCTGCAATTTCTCGTCGATAGCGGAAGCCAAAAGAACCTCATCTCAGCAAAGGTCATGAAGCGGCTTGGCCTACCGACCATAGCCCACCGGCAGCCGTATACCATCGGGTGGCTCCACCCAGGGAGAGATCTCTGAATTCGCCAGCAGTGCTGCCTTCCGTATAGTATCAAGCCATTCACGGATGAGGTATTCTGTGATGTTGCTCCTCTTGATGTAGCTAATGTACTATTGGGCCAACCATACTTATGGAGGCGACATGCTGTGTATGAGTCTAGGCCTCGTGCTTTTATTATTACTTTGGGAAATAACTTGTATAGGATACCGGAGGTAGTACCGCCTCCTTTCATCTCTTTGACTACTGCAAAAAAACGCAGTAAGATCATTTCCCAAACCAGGAAATTCATTTTCCTTACGACTCACTCACACGGAAAGAAGAATATTGTGGCCACAACCTTCAAACAGGGCTCCCTTGCACGGTTGCAGCAGATGGACAAATACGATGACAATTTCTCCTCGCTCATAGAGGTTCCTCTACACTGTCAGGACAAGCACTCCATTGATCTAACTCCCAACGCACCACCGCCTCATGTTGCCATACATCCTGCAACTACACATACAGAATCCAAACATGTACTATCTGAGGCTGATAAAGAAACAAAATTTACTAAATGCATCCAGCATACTCAGTTAAACAGAATTTGCCTCATCTCATGGAGGATCTCAACGCAATGGGGATCATTGCTTCCTAAGGAGGGAGGAATGATCCAGGTGGATATCGGTGGCAACCCACCTATTCCATTTCGACCAGCACCATCAATTCTTGCAGCTTTTCACATTCAGCACAACTTACTATTTTTAGCAGGTTTTTAGGTCCTCCACTCTCGGAGCCATTTTGGGGGCTTAATAATCCAGGTGGATACTGGTGGCCACCCACCTATTCCGTTTGAAACCCCATCTCTAGTTCTTTCAGTTTTTCAGTTTCGGCATAACTTATGATTTTTAGCAGTTTTACGGGTTCCGAACTTCTGGAGCCGTGTTGAGGCCCTAAACGACGTTTTTTGGGTATCATTTTACCAACGAATTGGATCATCCAATTCATCTCGAAAGTTGCGGTCCTCGGATAGATCTTTCTAACGAGCTATTGAGCGCGTCAAACAGAGATCGGATGCCAAAGTTACGCCCCCGGGAAGTTGAACCACCAATTTACCCAAATGAGCGACCACAGTTTTGGCGCCTCATCTCATACAGTTAGGTTTTCGGAGGTTTTGAATTCTACATTGTTTCTTAACAATAAATAGGCCCTCGAGCCTCATTGTAACACATTTGACAGGGCTGTAGCCACCACATCTCTTCTCAGAGATAGCTACCAGCACCCTAGCTATTTTATTTCCATTATGTCTGTAAGCATATTTATGTTATTTGATATTAATGAAATGACGCATTATTTCCGCTGCATCTCTACGTTTATGGTTATTTCTGTATTCTGTTGCGTTCCTGCATAAATCCGGATCAGACTCTTTCGTCAAGGAATTGTACTCTCTTGCTGCTATATTATAAATTTTTTGGCTACCTACATCTTCATGTATTCACGCTCATAAAAATAACGTTGTTACTCTATCCCTTGTTCATACATAGTTGCAGTCCCTTCATTGGGCACTTTTTCAAGACAATTAGGTGTGGGAGATCTGTTGAACCCACCTAGAGTGATTTGTTTGGAGCCTCCTTCTGGATTTCGGTCATAGATACATTGATCTAAGGGATCCAAGTCTTGGTTTCAAATCCTCTAGGATTCATTCCTGAAAAATGCATTTTTCAGGCATCCCTTGCTCATAGTTCCCATTTTGGGATATTATACCTAGCCTAGCCTAGCTTACCGGGCCTAAAATAGCCTACCCTATACTAATGTAACCTACCTTATCCTAACCTTGCGTAGCCTAACATACCCAACCATAGCATAGCCTAACATAGCCAACCCCAACATACCCTAGTCTAGCCTAGCCTAGCCTAGCCTAGCCTAACCTATCCTATCCTAACATAGCCTAGCCTAACCTAAACTAACCTAACCTAGGCCTACCTAAACTAACCTATCCTAACCCTGCCTAACCAAGCTTAACCTAGCCTAGCCTAACCTAGCCTAACCTAACCTAACCTATCCTAACCTAACCTATCCTAACCTAACCTAGACTAGCATAGCCTTGCCTAGCCTAGCCTAGCGTCGCTTAGCCTAGCCTAGCCTAGCCTAGCCTCGGCTAACCTAGCCTTGCCTAGCCTAGCCCAGCCTAGCCTTGCCTAGCCTAGCATAACCTTGGCTAACCTAGCCTAGCCTAGCCTAGCCTAGCCTAACCTAGCCTAGCCTAGCCTAGTCTCACTTAGCCTAACCTCGCCTAGCCTGGCCTAGCCTAGCATTGCCTAGCCCAACCTAGCCTAACCTAGCATAACCCACCGTAACCTACCCTACCCTACCCTACCCTAACGTAGCCTAGCCTACCCTAAACTAACATAACCTAACCTAACCTAGCTTAACCTAACCTAACTTAGCCTAACCTAGCCTAGCCTAACCTAACCTTACCTAGCCTAGCCTCACCCAACCTTGCCCAACCTAACCTAACCTATCCTAGCCTAACCTAACCGAGCCTAGCCTAGCGTAGCCCAACCTAGCCTAACCTAACCGAGCCTAGCCTAGGCCACCCTAGCCTAGCCCACCCTAGACCATCCTATCCTAGCCTAGCCTAAGATAGCCTATCCTAGCCTAGCCTAACCTACCTTCCCCTACCCTACCCTACCCTAGATTAGCCTACTCTAGCCTAGCCTAGGGTAGCCTACCCTAGACTACCCTAGCCTAGCCTACCCTAACCTAACCTAACCGAAGCTCCCCTAGCCTACCCTACCCTTCTCTACCTTAAACTAGCCTAGCCTAGCCTAGCCTAACCTATCCTAGCCTAGCCTACCCTATGCTAGCCTAGCCTACACTACCCTAACCCACCATAGCCTAACCTAGCGTAGCCTAACCTACCCTAACCTAGCCTACCCTAGCTTATCCTAGCCTAACCTACCCTTACCTACCCTACCCTATCCTACCCTATCCTAGCCTAACCTACCCTAATCTATCCTACCTTATTCTAGCCTACCCTACCATACCCTATCCTAACCTAGCCTATAGTACCCTACCCTAGCCTTGCCTAACCTACCCTATCCTAGCATAGCCTAGCCCAGCCTAACCCTAACCTAACCTATCCTTACCTAACCTAACCTATACTATCCTAACCTACGTAGCCTAACCTAACCTAGCTTAGCCTAGCCTAATCTAGCCTAAGCTAGCCTAGCCTAGCCTAATGTATCCTAACCTAAACTAAACTAAGCTAAACTAACCTATCCTAACCTATCTAGCCTAGCCTACCCTAGCCTAGACTAGCCTAGCCAAGCCTAACCTAACCTAGCCTATCTTATCTTAGCCTAAACTATCCTAGCCTAATCAATCTCATTCTAACCTAACCTAGCCTATCTTACCCTAGCCTAACCTAGCCTAGCCTATTCTATCCTATCTTATACTATCATATCCTAACCTAACCTAGCTTAACCTAACCTAGCCTAGCCTAACCTAACCTAACCTAACCTAGCCTGGCCTAGCATAGCCTAACCTAACCTAGCCTAACCTATCTTATCCTAACCTAGCCTATCTTATCGTGGCCCAACCTTGACTATGCTAATCTATCCTACCCTAACCTAACCTAACCTAGCGTAACCTAACCTACCCTATTCTAGCCTATCCTATCCTAGCCTATCCTATCCTAACCTAACCTAACATAGCCTAGCCTAACTGAGCCTATCTTAAGCTAACATAGCCTAGCCTAGCCTAACCTAACCTAACCTAACCTAAGCTAGGCTAACCTAGCCTAGCCTAACATAGTGTACTCTTACCTAGCCTAGCTTAACATAGTCTAACCTATCCTAGCCTAGCCTATCCTAGCCTAGCCTATCCTAGCCTAGCCTAAGATACCCTAACCTACCCTATCTTGACCTAACCTAGCCTAACCTAGTCTATCCTACAGTATAGTAGCCTAACCTAGCCTCCCCTAGCCTAGCCTAGCTTAACTTAGCCTCCCCTAGCCTAGCTTAACCTACCCTAGTCTAACCTAGCCTACTCTAGCCGACCCTAGCATACACTAGCCTAACCTACTCTAACCTAACCTATCCTAGTCTAGTCTAGCCTACCCTAAGCTACTCTTGCCTATTCTAGCCTAACCTAGCCTATTCTAACTTACCTTAGTCTATCCTTTAGTAGCTAAGGCTAGGCTACTCAAGCTTATGGTACTTTACTCTATATGAGTATATTAATGAAGAAATCATTCAAAAAATAAATTAATTAAAAGCTATTAATAAAAGTTTAAATATAAGAAAACTTATTTAAAGTAATTTAAATGTATGAAAATACAATTTAAAATACATTGAATTTAACCAAAGTAATAATGTGAAAATAAAATCTAACATAAATTATAAGACAAATGAAAAACATATGTGTAAATCATAAAAACATAATTGAAAATCATTTTAAGAAATCCAGTAATCTCATCTAAATCATCTAATCTCATAGAGTAAGAAATTAAAATAAGGCCCAAACTCTATCCTGACTAAAAAAAGGCCCAAACCCTATCAATCAAATCTTTTAATAACATGGTTAATCCTACAATTAATCTCATAAATCTATACATCAATGGAAAAAAAAATTAGAAAACTATACATCAATGGAAAAAAAAAGAATAGAGATCATGTTTGTGTGCTACTAGAATTCTTAGAAATTTATCATAAAAATATGCAATATAAATGAATATTTCGCACTTGGAAGAAATCCAAAAATTGCATCCTACTAGAAAACGAATCGAAATAGAGAAAAAGAATCAAATCAAAGAGCCATAGAGAACCTCATAAATAGATTTGCATTGGTGGAAGCAGCGCAGCTCGATTTCGATGTCGCGTACGAAAGGCATATACAGTCGATACTTTGCCTCCGCAAATTCCCAATGCAAGAATCACCGCCTGCATTCCACAGGGGTAATGGAACATGGGGACTTCGTGCGCCGCGCTTCATTCGTCCAGATTCTTTCTGGTGGATTCTTCGTGACAACAATGAAAGCATACTGCTCCATATTGCACACATCCATATCCCACACATCCATAAGAGATTTGATTTGATATTTGATAGATCTAACAAAGAAATATCTAAATTATAACCAAGAAATTTGAGACAAAGAGATTACAACTGGCTGAAATGAATTAAAAAGAAACTATGGCGAGCCCAGGAAACCATAAAGAAAATGGAATTATAGAACTGAGATGAATAAACTGGGTTTTACTAATAAAACTGAGATGAATAGATTGGGTTTAGACACCGAAAATAGAGTTGTAATAAAAAAATAGGTGCTATTACTAACACCGTATTAATCCAAAAATTATAAAACCACTTGAAAATGAAGAAAAGACTACATATAATTCATTGAAAGGGGTTTACTTCAAGAAATACAAAATGAAGAGGCAGAAACTTACCTTTCTTGTCTAGCCAGAACTAGGTTTCTTTAGGGCCTTATTTACATCCAATGATCCAATTTGTTGTAATCTTATCTTGTCGTGGAAGACCCTGCATATTGAATTGGACAGACATCAGCTTAAAAGAAAGCAATTAAAAGCAGGTGCAAACCTTATCCTGATTAAAAGAAGGTGCAAACCCTATCAATCAAATCTTTTAATAATACGATTAATCCGAAAATTAATCTCATAAAACTATACATTAATGGAAACAAGAAAATTAATCTCATAAAACTATACATTAATGGAAACAAGAATAGAGATCATGTTTGTGTGCTACCATATTTCTTAGAAATTGATCATAAAAATATGCAATATAAATATGCAATATAAATGAATATTTCACACCTCCCAGAAATCCAAAAATGGCACCTACTAGAAAACGAATCGAATCAAAGAGCCAGAGAGAACCTCATAAATAGATTTAGACTAGTGGAAGCAGCTCGATGTCCGCCTCACTTAGGAAAGGTATATACAATCGATACTTTGCCTCCGCAAATCCCCAAACTGCATTCCACAGGAGTAATGGAACATGGGGACTTCTGGTGGATTATTTGTGACAACAGTCAAAGCATACTACTCCATATTGCATGCATCAATAAGATGATTAGATTGATGTGGTGAGTGCCAATGGCCAGATCCTCCTCCCAGCACCGAAGGGCATCATCTTAATTCTATTCACTCTCGTAATGTCAACGTCCTTCGCATTAGTCCAGGAAGCGCTGGGGTCGAAACTCCCCATCCCCACACTGTAGAACTCCACGTTGGCCTTCGCGGGGATGTAGTCACAGTGTGACACGAAACATTTGCAGGCTCTCCTTCACCAAGAAGGGGAGGATGCATTCGCACGGTCTCCTTCACCAAGTCATTTAAAAAAAACGTTATTTCTGTGTCCAGCTTTGCAGAGGAGAATCAAAAGTAATTTAACTTGTGAACATCATAATCAAAATCCTCATTATATAACTCTGACTTGCAGTTTTTTTAATCAACGGCTAATTTGTGAGTGGCTGTGCCACGTCCTCCCTAGTCGTTTGGTTTCTAGCCGTTTGAAGGGATAGCAGCACATCATTTCTACCTGTTTGGATTTTTTGTTCATTGTTAAAAGGAATATAACAATCCACTTTCTAATATTGTTTTCATAACTACATTCTATCCACTTACATAATCATCAACATCAATTATGGTGATGGGATAAGGCAGGTAGTTATTATGAAGTCACGGAACAAACCATAAAATTTTCCATCTCAATAATGTGAACTTGCTTAGGGTTATTTTTAGAATATAAAAGAATTATTAAAAAATTAAAATATTTATATTAAAATTATAATATTTCTTTTAAAAGATAATGGTAAGAGTTGTTGCATATGTTGATAGGGACACAAGAATAAAGTTATTGAAATGTAAAATAGCATTACATTGTACTTAAGCATAATAGATTTAATAATATTACAATTTTATTATTTAGTTCTAATTAAAATATATTTGTTTTAAATAATATATGAACTTTTTAGTTTAAATATTATAAAAACAAACTAATATGGTCATTAAATTTAATACAAAGCGGATTAAAATAATAAGTTTAAGGTTATATTGATTATAGATAGAAAAGAAAATTAAAATAATAAGAGCTAAGTTTAATAGATTATGGATCATAGATATTAAGGATTATGTATGATATGTATTTGTTATAACTATCTTATTACTAAAACAAAGTACCTCCAATTGTGTTATGAATGGTTTTATAAAGCTTACTATATGAAAAATTGTGTCACAACTTTGTATGATAATATTGTGAATTTTTAAGGAATTTTTATTGAACAACTCCATACTCACTCATTGTAATGACCTCCACAATGTTATTTTAGTGACATCACCATCAGTCCTTGATTGGTTCCATAACACTAAAATCGGTACAATACTTGTGATTTGACTTTATCGTTATTAGAAGGCTCCTAAAAAAAATTATTTAAAAAAAATTGAATTTATTTCTACTTAAGAATAGAATAATTTATCAATAAAATGGAATTATTTGGACATACTAGTGGAATTTTTCAATTTGAGTATTTTCTTTTCTAATTAAATCCAATTTACAATTCAATTTGTTTTATAGAAAAGATACCTAATTATTTCATATTTGACCCAATTTCCAATACAATTAGGTGCTCAATTTATTTGACAGAAAAAATTACCTAATTATTTCATAGATTCCTTTGTAAAATTTCCACCATAATGTTTATTATTTTATTAATCTATAAATATTCTAAACATTATTTTATTAATCTATAAATATTCTAAATATTTTTATTTGGAAAGAAATAAATATTATATAATTTATAAAATCAAAATCCTCAAACCATAATTGAAAAAACATAAAAAAAAACCATAAATTTAATCATCCAATACCAATACTTATGCTTTGATGTTATGGTTATTAAGAGACTCCTAAAAAATAATTTATAAATAAAATGGAATTATTTGGATGTACTAATGGAATTCTAGGTATTTTCTTCTCCCATTTGACCCAATTTCAAAGATGAAGATACCTAAAATAGAATTGAATTAAGTATTTTGCAACCCTTCAATTTGTTTTAAAGATGAAGATACCTAATTATTTCATAGGTTCATTTGTAAAATTTTGAGTACAATGCTTATTATTTTATTATTTTATGAATATTTTGAATATTATATTTATTATTTTATACCTATTCCAGAGCTATTATTCTCACTTTCTCCATTATTTGACATATTTACATGAGAACGGAATGCTTGTGGATCTATTTGTCATAGACCTAACATTCTTCACTTGAATTCCATTTTTCTTGTTCTTGTTACTTCAACTCACCTCATTCTCATATTTGGTTTTCTGACTTGTGTATTTTTATCGATTAGAAAATGTAGAAATGAAGGGGTTTTTAATTAGAGCAATCTCAAGTATTCCTTAATGTGATCCACTACAGAATTATTTTCTTCTTATACAACGATTCAAGGTGAATTTCCTCTATCAATACTTGTTTCCCTTAATTCTCTATGAATTCAACCTCACTTTGACTTACTAGTTGCTTGTTTACTCCTCCATGGTATCCTTGGTAATTTCTATTTTGGCTTTAACTTTGCATTCAACCAATTGTCACTACAAGGTTGATTTCCCATTTCTACCTAGGGTTTTTATCCTTGAAACCCTAAATGTTATTTATTGATTTTTTTTCTTACTCTAGTAATGACCATGCCTTTTGAGGCTTGAAATATTTTCTTAATTATCAATGTAGATCACCTAATTCTTATATTCTTGGCAGAAAATAGTTACTCTCTCTTCATGGTTTTTAATTATTAAACCCTAATTCTTCCATTATTTTTATTCTCTCTTTTAAAATGATTATTTAAAGTATTATTACTTATAATTTTTTTGCACCATTCATTAATTTGATATAGAGTTCTTCACTCCTGAAAAATAATTACCCTTTTTCTTCACTTACCCTCTTTCATTAAGATATTATGCTAACATTTATTTGTTGTTGAACTTTACAAGGTAATATAAATGGATGCACCACATTCAATCTTTAGAATATATACTTTGGGTTCATTCTCTATTAAAGTAAATCATCATTTGTTCTGATAAATACAATCACGTTCTTTTACACTTGTTTAAATTCCGTGTTTTTTACTCTCATATAAGTATCGATTCAATCGAGTGCATTTGTACAATACTTTTTCTATCTCGTGACTCTTTTCGACAATCAAGACTAAGTTAGTTCCTTTCTCTTCCTTACAGTTCATTCGTATATACTTAATTAAGTACTTTTCATCTATATGTTTGAGACGTATTGGTCTATGATTTCCCGGGAAAGGAAAAATGCCTTTATATTATGGGTCATCTTATTTTGAACAAAATATTATTCTTCCTTCAAACGATTTTAGGCAATACGTTGGTTAACCTATGTATTAGGTATATATGGTTGAGATCTTATAATTTTTCAAGTCCTTATAGACCTTGTGATTGTATATATGTTTCTTTTAATTGTTGGGTTGATATACCATTTCCACATTTTTATTTTCTAAGAACCTAATTGTATACTTGTTTTCCTCTGTAATGTGTGAATAGTAAACACATAGTTTATTGTTATCTTTCTATGGCTATGTCTAGTATGTAATTATGCTATACCACTGTTTTATATATTTTTCAATGTTATTCTTATTATATTTTTCATATATACTTGTATTCATTATATGTAACTGACCAACAATTTATCTTTAAAAAAAATAGGAAGGCTACACCCAACATGGGTTCTTTTATTTCAATTTATTTTCTACAAAATATAAATCTATTGTTCAATATTTAATAGAAGGTAAAGGCATGTGTCATCTTAAATTTGTATTGGCTAGGCCTTAACTTTTCTAAGAGTATTTTTCCTATCCTAAAGTTATATTCCCTCATTGTGAGTGTTTGTTAGGTTTTTATTTTCCATTATAATCCACATAATTTACCTATGTAATTTAAACTAATTGTAGTAAGAAAGTAATTTTCTGAAATTTCAAATACACATATTAATATGACATTTCTTATACTGTTTAAATACAAGGCTTTCCCTGCTTGCTTCATGGTCTCTACTCCTTTGTACTAGTCCCTTTACCTCTGATAGGGATTCTTCATGAAATTTAATATTTAAGTGTTTGTATACAAATTCATGCATATATATGCTAATTATGATTATGTATACATACTTTAACCTACTGTTTATTCTATTAAAACTAAGTTAAAGTATCTACTCTAGTATAATTTCCTAAGATAAGGATTTTGTTAGTATAACAAATTTAGTATACTTTTTCCACTCCTAATCAAGATATTTAACCATACTCACAAAAAACCTTAATATAAATGGTATACAAGAATATTAAATATATTCCATGTTTCCTTATCTAAAATCATTGCCCATATTCATTTACAAGAACTCTCAATAGTTCCACTTAATTTTTTTCCAACTCACTCTTAAGTGGAAGTTTTACCTTATTTATTTTAGTTTTAATTTGTACTTTCTATGTATGCGTTTAATATTGAGGGTTAACCTTACTCCTTTTTATATTAGATACTCTAAGAATCTAGTTATTAAGATTCTCTTTACAAAGCCTAAGTTAGAATTCTCTCAAACTCAAAATATAACTTAGAAAATATAACACAGGAATATAATCATTATAAACACAGGAATATGCAATTATAGCCATAATAATTTAATCTATTTAATTCCATGCAAATTCCTCATATAAGTCAGCCATTTTAACATAACTCATAGAAATTAACATAACTCATTTTAACCTAACCTAGCTTAACCTACCGTAACATAACCTATCCTAATCTAGCATATCCCAACTTAACCTACCCCAGCCTAGCCTAACCGATAGCCTACCCTTGCCTAGCCTAACCAAGCCATGCCTTGCCTACCCTAACCAAGCCGAGCATAACCTAGCCTATCCTAGCCTAACCTAGCCATTATTAGCCATGCCTAACCTACACTAACCTAGCAAAACCTAACCTAGCCTAACCTATCGAAGCCTAGCCTAGATTAACCTAGCCATGTCTAACATAACCTAACCTAGCCTACTCTAGCCTAGCTTGGCCTAACCTAGCGTGGCCAAGCCTAACCTAGCCTTACCAAACATATCCTAAGCTTGCTTAACCTAGCTGTACCTAACATAGCCTAACCTAACCTAACCTAATGAAAACCTAACCAAACCTAACCTAACCTAGCCTAGCCTAGCCTAGCCTAACCCTGCCTAACCTAACCTTCCTTATCCTAGCCTAACCTAACCTACACTAGCCTAACTTAACCTAGCCTTGCCTAACTTAGCCAAACCTAGCCTAGCCTAACCTAACCTAACTTCTCCTACCCTAGCCTAGCCTAGCCTGACCTAACCTAACATCTCCTAGCCTAGCCTAGCCTAGCCTAACCTATCCAAGACTATCATAATATAGCCTAACCTAGGCTAACCATGACCAACCATGCATAGCCTACCCTAACCTAGCGTAACCTAACCTAACCAAGCCTAACCTAGCCGAGCCTACCCTAACCTAACCATGCCTATCTATCCTAGCTTAACGTAGCTTAGCATAACCTAGCATAAACTAGCCTAACCTAGCCTAAAATATCCTAACCTAACCTATCCTAACATAGCCTACACTATCTTACACTAGCCTAGCCTAGCCTTGCCTAGCCTAACCTATCCTAACATAGCCTACACTATCTTACACTAGCCTAGCCTAGCCTCGCCCGCAACCTATCCTAACATAGCCTAGCCTAACCTAACCTAACCTAACCTAACCTAGCCTTACCTAAAATAATGTAGCCTAACCCAGCCTAACCTAGCTTAACCTAGCCTAGCCGAACCTAGCCTAACCTAACCTAACCTATCCTAACCTAACCTAGATGAACCTAGCCTAGCCTAGCCTAGCCTAACCTCACCTAGCCTAGCCTAGCCTCGACTAACCTAGTCTTGCCTAGACAAGCCTAGCCTAGCCTTGCCTAGCCTAGCGTAACCTTGGCTAACCTAGCTTTGCCTAGCCTAGCCTAGCCTAGCTTAGCCTAACCTCGCCTAGCCTAGCCTAGCCCAGCATTGCCTAGCCTAACCTAGCCTAACCTAACATAACCTACTGTAACCTACCCTACCCTACCCTACCCTACCCAACCCTACCCATACACTACCCTAGCCTAACATAGCCTAGCATAACCTAACCTAACCTAGCCTAACCTAGCCTAACCTAGCCTATCCTCACCCAACATTGCCCCACAGCCTAGCCCACAACCTATCCTGGGTGCTTCCAACCTTACCTAGCCTAGTCTAGCCCAACCTAATAGCAAACCTGCTGACCCCACCCTGGCGTGGCCCATCCTGAACCATCTATCCTGGCTGGCTGGGATGGCTACCTTCTTCAGCCTGGCCTGCCTTCCCCTGCCTGCCCCACTGCCCTGGCTTGGCCTGCTCTGACGCTGGCCTGGGGTGGCCTCTGCTGAAGCTGCCCTGCCCTGGTTCGGCACAGCCTGGCCCTGGCCTGGCCTGGCTGCGTGGCCTGGCTCCCTAGCCTGCCTGCCCTGCTCTGCCTTGCACTGGCCTGGCCTGGCCTGGCCTGGCCTGCCTGCCTTTGCTGGCCGGCACAGCGACCTGGCCCACCGCAGCGCTGGCGCAGCCTGGCCTGCAGAATGTGGCCCCCTAGCCTACCCTAGCCTAATCTACCCTTACCTACCCTACCCTACCCTATCTTACCCTGTCCTAGCCTAACCTACCCTAATCTATCCTACCCTACGCTAGCCTACCCTACCCTACCCTAGCCTAACCTATCCTACACTAGCCTACCGTAGCCTTGCCTAACCTACCATACCCTAGCGTAGCCTAGCCCAGCCTAACCCTAACCTAACCTAACCTATACTATCCTAACCTAACCTAACCTGTCCTAACCTACTTAGCCTAGCCTAACCTAGCTTAGCCTAGCCTAGTCTAGCCTAAGCTAGCCTTGCCTAGCCTAATGTAGCCTAACCTAACCTAAAATAACCTAAACTAACCTAGCTAGCCTAGCCTAGACTAGCCTTGCCAAGCCTAGCCTAACCTAGCCTAACTTATCTTAGCCTAAACTATCCTAGCCTAATCAATCTCATCCTAACCTAACCTAGGCTATCTTATCCTAGCTTAACCTAGCCTAGCTTAATTTATCCTATCTTATCCTATCATATCCTAACCTAACCTAGCCTAACCTAACCTAGCCTAGCCTAGCCTAGCCTAACCTAACCTAACCTAGCCTAGCCTAGCCTAGCCTAGCCTAGCCTAACCTAACCTAGCCTAGCCTAGCCTAGCCTAGCCTAACATAACATAGCCTAACCTATCTTATCCTAACCTAGCCTAACCTAGCCTATCTTATAGTGGCCCAGCCTAGACTAGCCTAATCTATCCTACCCTACCCTAACCTACCCTACCCTATTCTAGCCTATCGTATCCCTGCCTATCCTATCCTAACCTAACCTAACCTAACCTAACATAGCCTAGCCTAACCCAGCCTAACCTAAGCTAACATAGCCTACCCTAGCCTAACCTAACCTAACTACAGGCTAGCACCAGCTTGGCCAACATACCTAGCCTAACATAATCCTCTTACTAGCCTAGCTTAACATAGTATAACCTATCTACAACCCAGCCTTCCTATCTAGCTATCCTAAGATACCTAAACCTACCATATCTTGACCTAACCTAGCCTAACCTAGTCTATCCTACGTTATAGTAGCCTAACCTAGCCTCGCCTAGCCTATCCTCTCTTAACATAGCCTCCCCTAGCCTAGCTTAACCTACCCTAGTCTAACCTAGCCTACTCTAGCCTACCCTAACATACACTAGCCTAACCTACTCTAACCTAGGATATCCTAGTCTAGTCTAGCCTATCCTAAGCTACTCTTGCCTATTCTTTAGTAGCTTAGGCTAGGCTACTCAAGCTTATGGTACTTTACTCTATATTAGAATATTAATGAAGAACTCATTCAAAAAATAAATTAATGAAAAGCTATTAATAAAAGTTTAAATATAAGAAAAAATCTTTAAAATAATTTAAATGTATGAAAATACAATTTAAAATACATTGAATTTAACCAAAGTAATAATGTGAAAATAAAATCTAACATAAATTATAAGATATAAATGAAAAACATATTTGTAAATCATAAAAACATAATTGAAAATCATTTTAAGAAATCCAATAATCTCATCTAAATCATCTAATCTCATAGAATAAGCAATTAGAAGAAGGCCCAAACCCTATCAATCAAATCTTTTAATAATATGGTTAATCCTACAATTAATCTCATAAAACTATACATCAATGGAAAAAAAAGAATAGAGATTATGTTTGTGTGCTACCATAATTCTTAGAAATTGATCATAAAAATATGCAATATAAATGAATATTTCGCACTTGGAAGAACTCCAAAAATGGCACCCTACTAGAAAACGAATCGAAGCAGTAATCAGTAAGGAACTCACAGCTTCTCTCCTACTGCTCTGTCTGCTGCAGACTCACTCGATCCCTTCGCGTGTAGTCATGAGTGTGACACGAAACATTTGCGGGCTTTCCTTCACCAAGTAGAGGAGGATCCATATACAGTCTCCTTCACCAAGTCATGTAAAAAAAAACATTATTTATTTGTCTCAGGCTGCAGAGGAGAATCAAAAAAATGTTTAACTTGTGAACATCATAATCAAAATCCTCATTATATAACTCTGCCTCAGATCTTTTTTTAATCAACGGCTAATTTGTGAGTGGTTGTGCCACGTCCTCCCTAGCCGTTTGGTTTCTAGCCATTTGAAGGGATAGCAGCACATCATTTCTACCTGTTTGGATTTTTTGTTCATTGTTAAAAGGAATATAACAATCCACTTTCTAATATTGTTTTCATAACTACATTCTATCCACTTACATGGTCATCAACATCAATTATGGTGATGGGATAAGGCATGTAGTTATTATGAAATCACGGAACAAAGCATAAAATTTTCCATCTCAATAATGTGAGCTTGCTTAGGGCTATTTTTAGAATATAAAAGAATTATTATAAAATTATAATATTTATATTAAAATTATAATATTTCAATTAAAAGATAATGGTAAGAGTTGTTGCATATGTTGATAGGGACACACAATAAAAATAGCATTACATTGTACTTAAACATGTTAGATTTCATAATATTACAATCTTATCATTTAGTTTTAATTAAAATATATTTGTTTTAAATAATATATATGAAATTTTTAGTTTAACTATTATAAAAACAAACTAATATGGTCATTAAATTTAATACAAAGCCTATTAAAATAATAAGTCTAAGGTTATATCGATTATGGATAGAAACGAAAATTAAAATAATAAGACCTAACTTTAATAGATTATGGACCATAGATATTAAGGATTATGTATGATATATATTTGTTATAATTATCTTATTACTAAAACATGGTACCTCCAATTGTGGTAGGAATGATTTTATAAAGCTTACTATATGAAAAATTGTGTCACAGCATTGTATGATAATATTGTGAATTTTTAAGGAATTTTTATTTGATTGCCCAAAATGGGTGTACAAATTTTGAACCTCCACTCTCTTAATTGGGATCTGCCACTAGCTTAAAAGGTACTACCCTAATAAAAACACCTAACATATGCAGCACAAAAGTGGAAATAGACATGTAAGTGACCAATGGATTAAAAGTGGACATAATGTTATCTAAAATATGAGATAATCTCTATTATATGATTTTTTTAAGTTAAAAAAAAATAATAGAAGTGAAGCCATTTTACATAGACCTCCATAAATACTAGGTGGCCTTGACATCAAAAGTCACTAGGATCAGCTAATATTACCCTCCAAATTCCAAAATTGTGAACCTAATATGAATTTAGAAATATTTACGCTGTAAAGCGTTCTTATTTGAAAACAACTTTCCTCAAATTCCACATGTACTATTGTGTAACGTTGATTTTGATGTTGGACTATTGAAACACTATGGACGTTACGATTAAATATGGTTATTAATTAGTTAAAATAAGAAAACCGTTAAACAAGTGAAGTGTGGCCATGAAATTGAAAGAAATGTCTAAGAATCCTTTGATTTCTCCAAAATATTTGATACCAGAGTTTCTACCTTCATGTTCTGTGCCTCTCCTTCGATTTAGACCCGAGGGAGCTGGACGAAGCGGATGTCAAAACCCTGGCACTACAACCTCATCAGCCAGGATGCCAAGATACGATTTAGGCAATGCAGAAGGTTGCAGCATGCCAATCCACTTGTGCGGCTCCATGTGTGCGTGGTTCTACGTTTTGGGGCTACAAAGATGAACTTGGTTCCTACGATTTGCATTCACTGATCCTATAAATACAACTTTGGTTCCTATAAATACAACCCACCCTTCCCGTGATCTTCATAGGCACGCTTGTTTTTTCTATCTCCTTGTGAATATTTTCGACAGCTTTTATTTACAGGTATGGCAACTCAGCCTTCTTAATTTCTTTATAAGATTGGATTGTTGTGTGTTTGGGAAGAATATTTGTTGCTTCTCGTTAAATTTTGACAAATTTGAAACATTATGGCTAAGCATTATTAGGGTAACCGTGTTGTTTTTCTCATGTTGTTTTTCTCATGACGTACCCATGACTGTTATTGGAAAAACCAATATCTACACTGTCTTATTCCAGAGTATTGTAATCCTATAAATTTTATAAAGTTTTGATAATTTAGGTATTTTATGGTTTTTGTAGAAGTACATTTATTTTTCAATTTTTTAGGGTTTGTAATTTAGGATAAAATATTTTTGAGGGTTTGTAATTTAGCATAAAAAAGTTTTCTTGATTTCCTGTAAAGCTATGAACTTGGATATTTTTTACTATGTTAGGTTTCATTTATTGTTTTTGATGCCTTGATTTTGGTCATGGTTGCAATATTTTTAAGATGTCTTCAAATGCAAATTTCGTTGTGTGTTGTCTCTTGATCTTTGGTTTCATGGTGACTATGTTATTCCTTTTATATATTTGTCTTCAAGAAAGTTCAATTGTGCTGAGAATAAAACAGGAACTATAGCATTATGCCGAAAAGTTCAACTGTGCTGAGAACTATAACGAACTATAGCATTATGCCGGAATTGTGTGGTAATGGATGAAATGTACGCACTGAATCATACTGCACTTTCAAAGATAAAGACTAATGGAATGACAATGGTTTAGTAATTGTATTTTTTTTGGTTAAAGTTGTTTTATTTTTCTTTGAAGATGAGCTAATATATAATTGTTAATAAAATAGAAGTTTATTTTTTAAAAACTTTAAAAATATTTTTCTTAAATTTAAAAATTACTTATAACTAAAATAATGGTTATATGTAAATAAATAAATAAAATTTAAAAGTTCGTTATAATTAAAATAGTTGCTATATATCACAAAATAAATATTTATTTGTTGAGGTGTTTTTTTTTTCTTATTTATTAATTTATTGTTTCATTAATAATCTATATTATTTATATGTATTTTTTTAATTTAATTTACATCTTAAATACGTATTATCATATATTTTAAGATATCTAAAATACTCAATATTATAAATATTTTCTGAAAATTTTACTATATGTTCCATATATACATTATTTATAGTTTTATGTAAATAATATGTCTAAAAAACATATGATTATATGATTATAAACATTTAAATGAGTTTTATAAAAGTAAAAACATGTAGTTTTTTAATTTAATGTCTCACTTATCATAATTGATTTAAACTAAATTTGTGTTAAGGTAAGTATATAGACTTCATATTTTAACATAGATTGAATCATAGCTTCTTAATATAAAATATTTTCAATATAATTTAATATTGTAATATATTTTATAATTTAATGTTAAAATTATCTATCAAAAACCTAAATTTAGTTGATAATTATATTAAAATTACTTTACATATTTTGAATTAAATAAAATTAAGTAGACTAACTTCAACTAACATCAATAAATATCAATTAATTATATATATTCAAAAATTTATATATTTATATAAGATAACTGCACCTTAACAAAACCATGCTTGATTTTTATAATTGAGCCTTTCTTTTTTCCTACATCCTCTTTATTTTAATGAATTATAAGTCAACTTGACTTCCACATTGAGAGAGTAACACATTTCAAACAATATAAAAAAATAGTGACAAAAGAATATTTATATATATATAGGTCTTACACCTTGATTATCATCAGTTGTGTCATGCAGTTGTGTCATGTGAGAGAATTATTCATCCTTGAGTAAATCCAATACCAATGGCACTGAGTATACCATTATCATTGGTTTCTCAACTACAAGTCGCGAGTATCAGAGGGTTTATAATAGAAAGAATCTAAGAGCGCTAGTTCTTAAAAAAAATCCATGCGCATTAGATGTTTACAATTACATATAGACAGATTTTGGATGCATCAAAGTAAATTAAAATGATAAATAAAATGATATTCCCATATTATCTTCCACCGAAAATATAGTATCCAATCTTTCATTTGAACAACATGTATTGATAAATTACTTTAATAAATAGATGTTATTTTAGTGATAAAATTATCGTCGCTCATAAAACCTAGTAATGAACAATAACAATAAAATTCCTATCAATAACATGTAACAAATTGCACAATATAGATAATCGATGAAAGAAATAAATTCGGGGTGCTTTCACTTGGATTAATGACAAAGATAGAAGTGGACCAATTTCCCCAAGCTGGGATCCGTCTGAATATTGCCTCTGGATTAGAATTATGCAGCATCCACACCACATGCTAGAACCTGGAAACCTTGTAGGGGACTGAAAATCTACCCTTCAATCACTCAATGATATGTACTAGTAAAAAATGGACACTTATCAAATATCCTCTTGGCAACACACATGATAGTCCATCGTTAAGTGCTTCATTTACTTGCAAACAATCCCTTTTTAATAAAAAAATATTAATTAAATATAATAATAATGTGAAACATTTCAGTCCAATAAAATATTAAGCACCAATTTAATAAAAATTTAAAATTATCCTCCGATATAAATCACGATTAATTAAATAGAATGCATTATAAAGATAACAATGTCTTATCTTAAGACATGAATTAACAACATATAAATTATTTATTTTATTGGTTAAATGGAATGCATCATAAATATTACATGATATAACATATATAAATAGAGGGTTGAATATATATGAATGATTAATATTAATTAAATAAATTAAATAGAATGCATTATAAATATAACAATGTCTTAGCTTAAGAAATGAATTAACAACATATAAATTATTTATTTTATAGGTTAAATGGAATGCATCATGAATATTACATGATATAACATATATAGATATAGGGTTGAATATATATGAATGATTAATATTAATTAAATAAATATATATTATTAAAAATTATATAAATAGACAAATTAATATTAAATAGATATGAAGTAAATGTATTACAATAATAAAATAAATAAAAAAAAATATAATAAGATTTTTGGTTAGCATAAATCTATTTTGAAGAGAAGTGTATTTCACAATGAAATTAAGAAATATATATGAGGAAATTAAGAAATATATATGAGGTATTGATACGATTATCAAAGGATTTATTATATCTTATGAGGATTGTTTTTTTAAGTCTGTAAAATTTATTAAATAAAAAAAACTAGACACCATTGATAATGTAAAGGCTAAGATACAGGATAAGGAGGGCATCCCTCCTGACCAGCAGAGGCTGATTTTTGTTCATAAGTAGCTGGAAGATGGACGTACTCTTGCTGATTATAACATTGATAAGGAATCTAATCTGCATCTGGTGCTCCGTCTTTGTGGTGATGATTCGTCGAAGTGAAAGTTATGTTGGTCTTTTGTGATGCCTATTAGGGTATGAATAGAAGGTGCTTTTGTATGTGTAGTTGTCTATGTTTACTGTTTTGTATGTGTGGTTTTCTATGTTTACTGTGTTGTTTCGACTATATTATCGTGTGTACTTGTGGTGGTGATTCGTCGAAGTGAAAGTTATGTTGGTCTTTTGTGATACCTATTAGGGTATGAATAGAAGGTGATTTTGTATGTGTAGTTGTCTGTGTCTACTGTGCTCTATGTGTGGTTGTTTGTGTTTACTATGTTGTGTCAACTATATTATCATGCGTATTTGTGTATATGTGGTGGGCTGAAGCCAACACTAGGCCTAGTACTGCAGTGTTTTTGCTCGGCACTGCAATAGAACTTTTTCAATCGTTAATACTCTTTTAATACAAAGACTTTATATACCTTATGGAAGATGAACTTTATATACCTTATGGAAGATGAAAATGTTCTTTGCAAAAGATTTAATTCTTTTTATGGTTCTTATTCAAGAATTTGAAATGAGCGTGCTCTTTAAAGATTGTCATTGTTGTTATATTTAATTTTGAGATGTTATTCCTCTGTCATTTAGACACTTGCAAGTTAGGGACTTCTAGATGAATCAAATTACATCATTAGAAAAATGCAGGAAGCAGGGTTTCTACCTAATTGTTCATCATTCATTGTTTGCAAGGACTTATAACACTCTTATAGAATTGCATGCTCAAAATTCTAAAAAGGATAAAAGGATATTAGTAGTTCTTTTAGTGTATAATAAAAATGCAAATAAAAAGATATTAGTTATTCCCTCTAATATAAATTAAGGCTTTGAAGACATATTGAAAGCTTTGGGCTTTTGAAGTGGGACGTTTTGATTTTTCTGCTTCACAATAGTAAGAGTAATTAGGGTTTTGATATTTTAATTTGTATGATAAAAGAAGAGGTGGATATTTTAATTTTGCTTCATATTCTGGTCAGATATTAGTTGCATCTCATTCACCATAAATCATTTCCCACTAATGGCTTCATTCAGTATAAATTAAGGCTTTAAGGCTTTGAAGATAGACTGCAAGCTTTGGGTTTTTGAAGTGGGAAATTTTGATGTTTCTGCTTCACAACAACAAAAGTATTCAGGGTTTTGATTTTTTATTTTGTATTATAAAAGAAGAGATGGCTATTATGGATGTTATTATTGTTGTTTCACCAGAGAATAGTCTGCCATGTGGCCCATAGTGCATAATAAGACATCACTATGAAAGGAAGAGCATGCCTAGGTTATAAAAAAACAATTTAATTTAATTTAAATAAATTAATGCATCTTTGTAAGTTCAATATTCAATTAAATCACATAACATATCACATATTTTTTCCTCTATACTACTATTTTCTATGTTACTGCTTTACAACGTTTCCTTTGCAACATATGGTGCAATTGCTAGTAAATTAAATTTTAAATAAACCTCAATCTCTAATGAAATCCATATATTAATGCTAGAAAAACTATGAAGAGCAGTTGAAGTTCAACAGAATTTGACCCACAATTTTTTTTTTTTTTTGAAAAAAAAAGGGGTGAAACTTAGTGATATTTGAGACCTCTCTGTCAGCTTTTGAACAAATCCATACTCACTGATTGTAATGACCTCCAAAATGTTATTTTACTGACATCACCATCTGATTGGTTCCATAACACTAAAATCGGTGCAACATATAGATAAAAATTAATTTAATAATTTCAATATGAATTAATTTTTGTATAAATATAAATATTAAATATTAAATTTTAATTTTTAAATATTTTTAGTTTAAATTATGTCTGGTTTACATTATATAAATAGAAAAATAATCAAATCAGAGAGCCAGAGAGAACCTGATAAATAGATTTGCATCGGTGGAAGCAGCGCAGCTGGATGTCGATGTCGTGTATGAAAGGCATATACCGTCGATACTTTGCCTCCGCAAATTCCCAATGCAAGCATCACCGCCTGCATTCCACAGGAGTATTGGAACATGGGGACTTTGAGCGCCGCTCTCCATTCGTCCTGATTCTTTCTGGTGGATTCTTCGTGACAATAGTGAAAGCATACTGCTCCTCCATACTACACACATCCATATCCCACACATCCATAAGAGATTTGATTTCATAGATCTAACAAAGAAATATCTAAATTATAACCAAGAAATTTTAGACAAAGAGATTACAACTGGCTGAAATGAATTAAAAAGAAATTGTGGCGAGCCCAGGAAACCATAAAGAAAATGGAATAATAAAACTAAGATGAATAAACTGGGTTTGGTTTAGACACCGAAAATAGAGTTCTAATAGAAAAAATAGGTGCTATTACTAACACCGTATTAATCCAAAAATTGTAAAACCACTTGAAAATGAAGAAAAGGGTTTACTTCAAGAAATACAAAATGAAGAGGTAGAAACTTACCTTTCCTGTCTGGCGGGAACTAGGTTTTTTTAGGGCCTTATTTACTTCCAGTGATCCAATTTGTTGTAATCTTATCTTGTCATGGGAGACCCTGCGTATTGAATTGGACAGACATCGGCTTAAAATAAAGCAATTAAAAGAAGGCGCAAACCTTATCCTGATTAAAAGAAGGTGCAAACCCTATCAATCAAATCCTTTAATAATATGATTAATTCGAAAATTTATCTCATAAAACTATACATTAAGGGAAACAAGAATAGAGATCTTGTTTGTGTGCTACCATATTTCAAAATTGATCATAAAAATATGCAATATAAATGAATATTTCACACCTCCGAGAAATCGAAAAATGGCACCTACTAGAAAACGAATCGAATCAGAGAGCTAGAGAGAACCTCGTAAATAGATTTGCACTAGTGGAAGCAACTCGATGTCGGCCTCACTTAGGAAAGGTATATACAGTCGATACTTTTC
>JAXQQM020066887.1:0-23246 GCA_034641835.2 Pinus albicaulis
TGAATCGGCATATCAAAAATGAAAATGAAACACTCAAAGAGCAAGGCAAACTGGACAAGATTATCCATGACAATGTTGGGAAAAATACTGAGAGGGGGGGGGGGGTGAATCAAAAGATTTCATCGCATAATCAAATCTTTTACTTTTTCATTCCTTAAAACCCATACGCTACTTTACTTCAGTAAACTAGCGTATATACGCGGATCCCCTTTATGAAACTAGCGTATACACAGAGATTTGGATATGTCATTAAATCTTCACTTAAACCATTCCATCATTTATTCTTCAGATATTCAATAAGCAATAAACAGGTGCAGTAAGAACAGAATAAGCCATCACACAAAGCATCACACATGAACACCAGGATTTTTAGGTGGAAACCCAAATCGGGAGAAAAACCACCGCTGCAGTTGCTCAGCCTTCAATATTTTATTATAGAGAAAACATCTTACAACATATGTGCTGGCGCAGACTTGACCAGCACGCAGGCACCCACCCGCGCTCGTTTACCAGCCTCTCCTGGAAGGGAGCTCCAACCCCCTGACTCGTTTACCAGCCTCTCCTGGAAGGGAGCTACGACCCCCCGATCTCGTTTACCACCCTCACCTGGAAGGGAGCTACGACCCCCTGACTGAAGGCTACAACCCTCAGCACCACCTTGGACCACGTTTCATCAATTTTCACACTGGATCCAACCACTTCAATAGAACACAACTTGCAGGCCACAATTCATCATATTTCCATACCGAACCCTTTCCATACTTTTAAGCACAACCATACTTCATCAACAGATACATATCAACACAGATCAGATAGCAGAAACACAGCAGAACAGATCAGATATTTCATACCCCTTGCTTCAGCAAACCCTAGTTTGCATACGCGCTTTTACTTCACTGATGTCGCGTATATACGCGCTTCCGTCCACACAAACCAGCGTATACTTCAGTACAAATTTCATTGCGCATACGCTCTTTCTCTTCAGTAAAGCCGCGTGTATACGCGCTTATTCTGCGGCAAAGTAGCGTATAGATCTTCAACTATTAAAGAGCTGCATACTTCATCAGATCAGTTCAGATCTACCCTTTTGCTTCAGACAGATGTTCGCCTAGATGCTCGCCTCATCACAGATCTAAGTCTTCCATAATCAGATCTAGCAAATATAAGAGCAATTCAGATCTAGATCCCCTTCTTCATCATTGGTGCTTCATACATTCAGATTTATCATTCAAGTGTAACCCTTTCCATTCAGATATACTTCAGAGAGAAGTATTCATTCAAGCTCAGACATCTTGCACCCACACTCATGATATGCACAATGAATTTCTTCTCCTTATATAGGTTTTCCTTTTTCAATACCATGAGCCCCTTTTTCAATACCATGGGCCAAAACAATACCATGAGCCCAAAACTACTTGGACGGGGTCAATTAGGCGGATCATTACCCAATACCATGGGTCAATACCATGGTGGTTACCCTTGGTTTTGCACTTTTTGAGCGCTTTAGCCCATACGCGACTTGGCACGTTCTTTTCCGCGTGCATACGCGACTTACCCTAGTCCAATCCGCGTATACCTAGAGACATACTCTTTTTCATCATACTTTGAGTACATTCTGAAATCCTTTCTTCATAGCCTTCTGTACACACTGTAGAGACATCATATTTTCTTCATCAGGAACATATTCTCTCAAGCACAACTTCATCAAGTAAGTTGTCATCATCTTCATCAAGTGGGTTGCCTTTCAAGGACAACACTCATCATCATGTAGTCAACAAACATCAGATTTACATCATTTACTAAGTCCATCAAGTCAAGAATAACTTCATCAGATGGTTTGCCATCAAGGACAACACATGTCATCAGTCGCATGTCTTCATCTTCATTCAGAGGGTTGCCATCAAGGACAACATCCTGCATCATATTTCCAACAATCTCCCCCTTTGGACTTGATGGCAACCATGATGGTGTTTGGTTACCACAACAGATAGGTACCATGTCACTCTCTCAAATATGTCACTCAAATATTTGACATCATTATCTTCTCTTCATTCAAACACCATGTCACTCTCCCCCTTTGACATCAAGGGCAAAGGGCGGATCAAAAACCAACACTCTCCCCTTTTCTCCTCAAGTGGAAGAAACATTCTGCAGATCTGATATGTGCTGAAGTGGCCAAACTCCCCCTAAGTTCATGCTGAATCTTCAAACATATTTGTCAATGAAGTACATGACTCTATGAAATTCCTATCACCAAAGACTCATACTTACATCAATTATCCATCCAAGTGGATTTACATATGAGACTCAACTACCCAACCAAGTGGGTTTACAAATTTGACTTAGCTACCCAACCAAGTGGGTTTACAAAATTGACAAGTCCTTACATGACTGAATATTACAATTTTACAACATGGGTCTCAACCAGACCTTTTCATCAAAGTACAAATATGAATTTTCATAATTAATACCAAAAAGACCTCAAGAGAGATCATGTATCAGAACCACCATAATGCCAGCAATGCATTATACTCAACAAAACTAATGCTCCCCCTGAATCTGTGCAACCAAGCAATCTTTCCAAATGACTAAGGCTCCCCCTTAGTTTGTGCATCCTGAAAACTTCCACCAACAAATCATCAAGGCATCTTCATCAAAACATTTAGAAACAGAATTATGAGAACTGGAACACCACCAGAGATACCAAACAGCACTGCAGCTGTGCTGAAGAGAGCTGACTCCAAGAAAAAATTGTCAGCAATCAGACATACGCGGTTTTCTGTGCAGGAACTCGCGTATATACGCGACTATATGTTAGGAAACCTGCGTATCCAATTCAATCTTCTTCATTTAAGTAAATTTGTTCTTCTGACAGACAGAGACAACTCCAGCTTCAGTTTGTGAAATTTAAATTCTTCCCTGGAACATGTGAGGGCAGACAGATAGGACAATGTAGTTGTGTCTTCAAGCGTCATCCAATGGTTGTAGCATAAGCCCATTAGTAACCAAGCCTTCAGATCCTTTGCAGCATCAATACATTCTTTCCAAAAGAGATTATCATACCAGATGACACCATGTCACATTCTCCATTGACACCATTAGCTTCATTCAAACACCATGTCACTCTCCCCCTTTGACATCAAGGGCAAAGGGTGAACCAAAAACCAACATACTCTCCCCCTTTCTCCTGATGTGGAAGAAGCATTCTACAGATCTGATATATACTGAAGTGACCAAGCTCCCCCTGAGTTCATGCTAAAACTTCAAACATATTTTCTAATGGAGTACATGACTCTATGAATTTCCTATCACCAATGACTCATACTTACAACAAATATCCAACCAAGTGGATTTACATATGAGACTCAAGTACCCAACCAAGTGGGTTTACACATTTCAACTCAGCTACCCAACCAAGTGGGTTTACAAAATTTGACTCAGCTACCCAACCAAGTGGGTTTACAAATTTGACAAGTCCTTACATGATTGAATATTACAATTTTACATCATGGGTCTCAACAAGAGCTTTTCATCAAATTACAAATATGACCATTTATGACCAACACCAGAAAGTCCTCAAGAAAGAGAACATATTTCAGAACCATCACAATGCCAACAATGCATTATACTCAGCAAAGCTAATGCTCCCCCTGAATCTGTGCATCCAAGCATCCTTTCCATATGACTAAGGCTCCCCCTTAGTTTGTGCATCCTGAACACTTTTACCAACAAATCATCAAGGCATCTTTATCAAAACATTAGAAATAGAATTATGAGAACTGGAACACCACCAGAGATACCAAACAGTATCAGAGATACCAAACAGCACTGCAGCTGTGCTGAAAAGAGCTGACTCCAAACATAAAATTTGTCAGAGAATTGATACGCAGTTTTATGCACAGAACCTCGCGTATATATGCATCAGAGCTCAGATAGTGTTCCGCATCTAATGCCATCTTCTAAATTTATGTAGTTTGTTTGACTGGTAGAGAACACTCCCAGCTTCTCTCTTAGATACTCGAACGCTTCCCTGGGCAGAGGTTTGGTAAAAATATCAGCAACTTGTTCTTTGGAGGGAACATACTCCAACTTCACCTTTTGTTCAAGCACTTGTTCACGTAAGAAGTGATACTTGATGGGAATGTGCTTGGTCTTGGAATGCATAACATGATTCTTTGAGATACCGATGGCACTTGTATTATCACACATAATGGGGACAGAGGGTGTATTTGGATTTGGTAACTAAAGGTTTGCATCATCCAAAGGAGTTGAGTGTGTCAAGAGGCGCGTGAAACAAGATATTCTGGTCACGTAGATAAGGCAATAGAATTTTGCTTGTTGCTGAACCAAGATACTAACCGGGGCCCCATGTAAAGTGCACCACCACTAGTGCTTTTCTGATCATCAACACTTCCAGCCCAATCTGCATCAGTGTAAGCATGAAGAGTAAGATCAGCATCCTTTGTATACCATAGACCAAAGTCTTGAGTTCCTTGTAGATATTTGAATATCCTTTTGACGGCCTGGAGGTGAGACTCTTTTGGATTAGCTTGGAATCGTCCAAGAATCCCAACAACATGCATAATGTCTGGTCTGGTCCCAGTGAGATAAAGTAGACTTCCAATCATCGATCTGTATTCTGGTTGATTCACAGTGGGAGAATCATCATTAGAACCGAGACTGCATCCGGTTATCATTGGTGTACTTACAGGTTTGCATTCTTCCATGCCATACTTCTTCAGAATTTTCTTAAGATATTTTTCTTGTGATAGAAATATACCATCTGTAGATTGATGCACTTGCAAGCCAAGAAAGAATGTTAGTTCCCCAAGAAAAGACATTTCAAATTCTTGCTGCATGACAGAAGCAAATTTTTGACTCATAGATTCTTCGTTACTCCCAAAAATGATATCATCAACATATACAACCACAATCAATAGTTTGTCATTTTCAACTTTTGTGTATAAGTTGCTATCAGCAGACCCCTTTGAAAATCCTTGTTGATGAAAATATTTGTCAAGACGATAATACCAAGCCCTTGGAGCTTGTTTGAGACCATATAGAGCCTTTTTAAGTCTACAAACAAGATTTGCATCATTTCCCAAAATGAATCCTTCCGGTTGTTCTATATATACTTCTTCTTCTAGATCACTATTAAGAAAAGCAGATTTAACATCCATTTGATAAACTTTGATTTGTTGATAACTTGAAAAAGCAAGAAACATTCTGATGGCTTCAAGTCTAGCTACAGGAGCAAAAGTCTCTTCAAAGTCTATACCTTCTTGTTGAGTATACCCTTTGCAAACTAGTCTAGCTTTGTTTCTTACAACATCCCCATTCTCATTTAACTTGTTCTTGAAAATCCATTTAGTTCCAATGACATTTTTATCATGTGGTCTTGGTACCAAATCCCAAGTGTCATTCTTTTCAATTTGATCAATCTCTTCATTCATGGCTTGGTTCCAGCATTCATCTTGGCTAGCTTGATTGACATTGAGTGGTTCAATTGTGGATAGGAGTGCCAGATTACTAGAAGATCCCACAAGTGTTCTCCTTGTTCGTACACCTGATTCCTTGTCTCCCAAAATTTGAGATTCGGGATGATTCTTTTGAACATATCTGGATGGAGCCTTTTCAGAAAGATCATTTTCAGGTTCTTCATTGGATCCACTGTCTATATCATTTCCATTTAGTGCAGAAGGAAATAAGTCACCATCATCTTCATTTGTTGTTTGTTTTTCTTCTTTAGAAGCTGCAGGAGACTCATCAATAACGACATCAATACAATCAACAATCTTTTGAAGCCTTTCATTATAACATCTGTATGCTTTGCTTGAAGATGAGTAACCAAGGAATATTCCTTTATCTGATCTAGGTTCAAACTTGCCAAGTTTTTCATCATTATTTTTGATAAAGCATTTGCTTCCAAAAACTTTAAAATTCTTTATAGTGGGAGATTTGCCATACCAGAGTTCATATGGAGTTTTATCACTGTTTACCCGAACATGAGATTTGTTGTGAATGTCTACTGCTGCACGAGTCGCTTCTGCCCACAAAGTGTCAGGTGATCCAGAGTCATCAAGCATAGCTCTAGCCATTTGTTGAATTGTTCTATTCATTCTTTCTGCAACGCCATTTTGTTGTGGAGTACCAGCTACAGAGAATTGTCTTCTTATGCCATGTTGTTCACAAAATTAAAAGAATTCATTTGATGTATATTCTCCTCCTCGATCAGATCTAAGACACTTGATTTTTAAATCCAATTCATTTTCAACCAGTGCTTTGAAATTATGAAATTTTTCAAAAGCTTCATCTTTGTGTTTAATGAACCCGATCTAACACATTCTAGAGTAATCATCAATAAATAAGATATAGTATTCTTCCCCACGTAGTGACTTTTTCCTCATAGGTCCACATATGTCAGTATGAATGAGTTCAAGAGGCTTACTTGATGATCCTTCTTTGGCATGAAATTGTACTCTGGTCTGCTTACCGATTTGACAAGATTTGCATATGATATTTTCTGGTGGATTAATATTGGGAAGATCACGAACAGCTTGAAGTCTGCTTGCTTTGTTGATTTGAGAGAAGCTCAGGTGCCCCAACCTTCTATGCCATAGCCAATTTTCTGAAGATTTGCTTAGGTAACATTGATCTTTGTATCCCTTTAGTATATACAGGTTGCTTGGATTTCTTTTCCCTTTTATAATAATTTTACCTGTATCAAGATCACGAACCACACATTCTTTTCAACTAAAAACAACCTCTGTTCCTTGATCACACATTTGACTTACACTTAACATATTATGCCTTAATCCATCCACAGACATGACATCTTTAGCCTTCACCTTTTCTTTTAGAAACACTGACCCTTTTCCTTTAATTATAGCAGGAGTATCATTTCCAAATGTAACTTTATTTTCCTTTTCTAGAGCATTATATGAAAGAAGTTTGCTCTTGTCACCTGTCATGTGTCTTGAGCATCCACTATCAATGTACCATTGATTTTCTTCACCTTCTGCAAATAATGCAATCCCACAATTTTCAACCGGTGTTTCTTTCTCTTTCCACACTTTAGAGCTTGAGGGAACATGCTCTTTTGGCTGGACCTTGCTCCTCCATTCAGATTCTTCATGACCAAAGCTATTGCAATAAGTACATTCAACTTCGTTTTGAAGAGGAGAAAAGTTGTTATAGTTGTTCTTCTTTGGTTCAACATTCATCCTTATCTTTCTTGCTTCTCTTGTCATGATGGTTTTATATGCAACACATTGAACAGCTTTATGACCAAAATTGTGACATGAGAAACATTGTCCATTGAAGTAGAAATTTCTGTGATCATGAAATATTCTATTAGAATTTACCTGTTGGTTGTAGCCATTTTGAAAGATCTCCCTATTAGTGTTTCTTGAATTGAGATGATTATGCTTTACCTGTAAAGATCCTTTGTTCCCCTGCTGAGTGGCTGAATGTAGAGAACCAGCTGTGGCTGCTTTTAGAAAATTTGGTGCTGATGTCTGGGAAGATTCCCCAGTATATCCAAGACCTGTTTTTATAAGAGGAGACCGTTGTACCTTGATAATCTCATCCAAGGTTTCCGAACCTTTAGCAAATCTAAGATTGAGAGATTTCACTTTCTCATTATCTTTCCTTAGACTCACTACTTCACACTCCAATTCCTCATTGCGTTTCTTTTCTGCTTCAAGCTGATTTTCAAGAGTCTCTATGATTATGTTCTTTTCTTCGTGGCTTACCTTGAGTTGAGTGTTTTCTTCAAGAAGATTATGGTTTGCATACGCACTTTCCTTTCACTGATGTCGCGTATATACGCGCTTCCATCCACATCAACCAGCGTATACTTCAGTACTTATTATAGGGCAAATTTGATTGCGCATACGCGATTTTTCTTTAGCGAAGCCGCGTATATACGCGCTTCTTCTGCGGCAAAGTAGCGTATAGATCTTCAACCATTACAGAGCTGCATACTTCTTCAGATCAGACATTCAGTTCAGATTCAACCCTTTACTTCAGACAGATGTTCGCCTCATCTCAGATCTAAGCCTTCTATAAACAGATCTAGCAGATACAAAATACATTTCAGATCTAGATATCCAACTTCATCATTTCTTCATAGGTGCATCATAGATTCAGATTTATCTTCAAGTGTAACCCTTTCCATTTAGATCTACTTCAGAGAGAAGTATTCATTCAAGCTCAGACATCTTGCACCCACACTTGTGATATGCACAATGAATTTCTTCTCCTTATATAGGTTTATCCTTTTTCAATACCACGGGCCCCTTTTTCAATACCATGAGCCTTCAATACCACGAGCCTTCAATACCACGGGCCCCTGGTTTTGCACTTTTTGAGCGCTTTTACCCATACGCGACTTGGAACGTTCTTTTCCGCGTGCATACGCGACTTCCCTTAGACAGATCCGCGTATTCATAGAGACATACTCTTTTCATCATACTTTGAGCACACTCTGAATTCCTTTCTTCATTGCCTTCTATACACACTATAGATACATCATATTTTCTTCATCAAGAACATATTCTAGCAAGCACAACTTCAACAAGTAAGTTGCCATCATCTTTATCAAGTGGGTTGCCTTTTAGGGACAACACTCAACATCATAATATCAACAAGCATCATATCACATCAGATTTACATCATTTACCAAGCCCATCAAGTCAAGAATAACTTCATCAGGTGGATTTCCATCAAGGACAACACATGTCAACAGTCGCATGTCTTCATCTTCATTCAGTGGGTTACCATCAAGGACAACACTCTGCATCATATTTTTCAAGACCTTGTTTAGAGCATCCGATTGAGTCATCATCGCACCCATGGAGTCTATCCCAAGTCCCTTTGTATCCATCTATAGTCCTCCATATTTAATTGCTTGTTTCCTCTCTCATGTCGCACATTATGGCCTTTAGTCCTAATGTACCCTATCTCTTATGATACTGTGTCAGTCGTTGCCAGGTCATCCATTCCCTTTATGCTCTAACAAGGGAAGTCATTTTTCCGCTACTTAGTACCCCCCATTTCATCATCATCCCTGGTGTCATTCTGTCAGTCTCTCTACTATTTTCTCTCATGCCTTAGTTGAGGACCCCTTATTGCCTCACCTATAGTGAACCTCCTTCTGTCGACATCATATCATTCATTCCAGAAGACAGATCTAGAGGGCAGTGTACCTTGGTTCCATCCTCCACTCTTGTTCGGTGCCTTGGATCAGGCAAAGGGACTCCTTATTTCCCTTTGACTTCATTTTTTCTCAACTCCAACTCCTTATAGCATGATCGAGATCCATATACTTGATAGTTCAGTGATGCAGCAAATGATATCGGTGATTCTCGAGTGTGTGTGAGATGTTTTCAGACCTCATGAGGGGGTGGCACTTTAGGTATCCCCCCACATGCCCGAATGACCTCTTCAGTATAGCCTTCGATGTAGCTTCATAGATTTGATGATTTCAGCCTCAGCCGCTTGCAATGCCTTTTATTTTGCATGTATCAGTCATATTTTCAAAGCCCTTTCCTGTTTACATGGGAAATTTGGTTGTATTTATATCTCATGTACTCAGATATTATTGTATAAGTCATGGCTATTATCCCAGGCATAGTATGTATGTGGGATTCATTATCATGTTTTTAAATGGCTCCTATTTATGATAGAATGTACTATATTGTCCAGTCCCTTGTTTACTGGACGCATTATTCTTTGTACTTTGTCTCGGCGGGCATAGGTAAGCCTCCCCCGCCGCCTATAGCAGAGGTACTCACTCATAACAGAGACTTGTCGCACCTATAAGTCTCACCTCCTCAGGGTCTAGTCCTTTAGTACTTTGTTCTACCTTATATTTATCTCTCTGACTCCCCCTTTGGTGTCTAGTGATTGAGTTATTACAACATACTTCAGTCATACGATTAGCTCCTATTGCTCGCATTCCAGGGGGCAATCTGTTAAACCATTTTTTGGTCATCTAACCTGTTACTATTAGATGGACCTAAGTACACCATGTAAGACCAATTTTACCCTAAGTAAAATTTCTTTCACTATGAAAAATAACTTAGTAAACCAAGTTTATTATGTTGTGTATGGTCTAAAAAAGAAACCCCATGAGGAAATATTAAATAAATCCACCTTTGTTTGAATTTCCTCAAGGAATAATTAGTTAAACAATAATTTAATTAATATTCCTGGTCATATTTAACCCAAAATGGGAAAATTAATTAGATAAATTGTTATTTATCTTATTATTTTCTAGGAATAATTATTTAAGACTTATTTAAATAATATTCCTTGTTAAATTTGACTAAATCATTCATTAAATATCAAATAAATCATTATTTATTTGATTATTACTCAACCATATCCTTAAAATAGTAATAAATAATTTATTTATTTATTATTTACAAATAAAGGGATTTGACCCAAGTCAAATTCTTTTTCCCTCCAACAAATATAATAAAATATTCTATAAAAGTTGGATCTGGAATTCGTTAATAATATTTTAATTATGCACCAATATCTAAACTAACTCAATATTTTGTTATAAATAGAAGGGTTTTTTCATTCATTCACTACCTTTTTTTGCCTAAAGATCACTCTGGATCTATACTTTTATTCTGACTTTGATCCACCATCATTGTCATATTTTGCTACCATTTTTCTTGTGAGCTCCCTTTGAGTTCCATTTTTTGTCTGGGTTTTCTACACCATCAAGATAGAGGGATTTTAGATCTGAAGTGATGAGGACTTACAAGAACCCATCCGATTAAGGAGGACTGGTAACATCTTTCTATGTTCTCCTCCGAGGTGTCATAAATACAAAAAATTATTTAAAACAATCTTGTCTTGTCTATTGGATGCATGAAGAAACTCTTGATTTTATTTACTGCTTAATGTCTTTTAATGCATAGATCTATATTTTGCAACATTTATCTTGGTCAACTAATTTCATATCTAAAGATATTGGCAGCCATCTTTGCTATTAGGGTTGTTTGTTATGCGTGGCTAAAGTGAGCCTTTTTCGTACACTTGCGATTAAGATTCATACTAACATATATGTTTCACCTGAATATTTTTTCTTATAGGTGGTCATTCTCTCTCTATCTGTATTGGGTTTCTTTCAATTTACTCTCTCTCTCACTCTCTCTCCATATTCGTTACAAAAACACGATGTATTTCAGTTACGCAATGCTCTTATAACCCTATACTTTAAGATGAATCTATAATCATGTTACTTTCATCCACTAAGAACCTTAAGCAAACTATGTTGAAAAAATCCCAAAAACAATGTTAACCATCCCTAATCCACCAAAAACCATGTAGGGTAAGTTAACCATGCAACCAATGCAAAATTCAACATTTAAGTTTGACCAAAAGAAAAACTACACAATGCCTAGGTTCGTGGGCTACATAGTTTTATGGAAAATTTTATGCACCTATATAATGTTTGTAGTCACATAATTCATGAAAATTCCATGGCTCATTGAGAAACAAAATCACAAAAAGTGCTTGGTGACCAAAAGGAAGCTCATACTAATTTAACCTCCCTATTGAATTACATGGTAGTAGGCACTAAATGCAAGATCCATTTCACTTCCATGAAAAATATAAATCGAATATCCCATTTTCCATTTTGATAAATTAGTTTTTTATAAGAGTATCTTTCCATGTTTGGTTCAAATATTAAGAAGGCCCTTTCTTCCTTTCACCATTCTTGAGTTGTCTTAGCCTTGTGATGAAAACATTTCCCCTCACTATCCATTATGTAAGGGGAAGCTTTATTAACTTTCTACTAGATTAGAGAGAATTCATTGGAGGCAACATATAACACTCCCATGGAAAGAGCATGTGAGACTCTATGTAAGTGATATTATTCACATTTTGGTTCCTTTCCATTGGAAAATAAAGAACTTGTTTCATTTCTAGTTCAAAGAATTCTTTATTGATATTTTTTTTTTTTTGGTAATGTGTCTACATAGTATATATGTTTAAGGGATATAATTGATAGGGAAATTTATTATTCACTCATTAATATTTCTAGTATATATGTTTAAGGGATATAATTGATAGGGAAATTTATTATTCACTTATTAATATTTCTGCTTCATCTCATTAATTAATTGAGAAATATAGTTTTGTACACTTACATACCAAAATTCCTCAACTAGTGTTATATGAGTAAGATGCTCATGTATTTTATAGAAAGGGAGCACAATGCAAGAACAACATAGCTCAATGTGAACCTTGTGATATAATTGATAGGAAATTTTACTATTCACTCATTAATAATGATCTGGATTTATGCATGAATGCAGCAGAATACACATATAACCATAAATACAAAAATGTAGTGGAAATAACACTTCATTTCATTAATATCAAAGAACGGAAATTTGTTTACAAACAAAATGGAAATAAAATAGCTAGGGTGCTAGTAGCTTATCTCTAAGAAGAGATGCGGTGGCTACAGGCCTATGAACTATGTTAAAATGAGGCTCGAGGGCATATTTATTATTGAGAAACAATGGAAAACCCTAAACATCCAAAAACCTAACCCTAGGAGATGAAGCACAAAAATATGGGCCTCGTTTGGGTAAATTGGTACATCAACTTCTATCTGATCTCCATTTGGCGCGCTCAATACCTCATTAGAAATGTCTATCTAAGGGCCTCAAAACGGCTCCGGAAGTCCAGCACCCAAAAAACTAAAAAACTGAAAGAAAAAATGGTGGGGCCCCAAGTGGAATAGGCGGGTGGCCACTAATAGTGGAATAGGTGGGTGGCCACCAATATCCACCTAGATCATTCCTCCCCCCTTAGGAAGCAATGGTCCCCATTGCATTGAGTTCCTCCATGAGATGAGAAAACTTCTCCTGAACTTGGCCCCTAGTGAACCACTTGCCTTGGTGCAGGAGTTAGCCAACTTTGATAACCCGATACAGTTGGATCTTCTGTTGGCGAGTGTTCTTGATTTGTATGTCCATGATACAATCTACAGTGGCTTGTTCCATGCAGTCTGATTTTAACTCTATTGGTGTGAGTTGTCGTGCAATGTCGGAGGTGTCCAGTAGAGGTGGGAAGTAGGGCCAAAGGCGGTCCTCATTGAATATTGGATGCAGACCAAGGAATGGTGGAATATTGAGCTCGAAGGCATTGTTCCCTATAGCCTTGGTGATGGTGTACGACCCATATTAGAGTGGGTGAAGCTTGCGATGGGGTCGAGTGAGGCGCTCCTTTTGAAAATGTAGCCACACTTTTTCGCCCACTTGGAAGTTGTGTGGTACCCGATGTTGATCATGTCGTTGTTTGTACTTAGCATTGGCTCTATCCAATATGTCATGAACATGCTGGCGAATGTGCTCAATGTGCTCAATGAAGTTGTTTTCTTTGTCAACTTCATATTGGACATGAGACGGATCAGCCTGAGTAGCCACAAATGGAATAGTTACGTCAATGGGACATAGTGGTTGGAACCCCAGGCCCGCCTGAAAGGGGTTGTGGCCGGCTGAGTTGTGGAGAGCCCTGTTATAACTATGTTGTACATAGGGAAGGCTCTCATCCCATGTGCATGTATTCTTTGAATTGTACATGTGCAGAATGTGTACAATCATCATGTTGACAACTTCTGTCTACCCATCAGTTTGGGGATGGAAAGTTGTGGAATTAGTGAGCTTCATGTCCAGCATTGACCAGAGGCTGAACCAAAATGTGTTGAGGAACCTATTGTGCTGATCTGAGATGATAGACTGTGGGATCCTAAAGTGCACCCACACTCATTCAAAGAATATTTTTGCAGTGGCTTCTGTTGTGATATTCTTCTTGCAAGATGACATAATGACCATCTTCGAGAATCTATCGACAACCAAGAAAACATAGTTGTTTCCATGCTTAGTAGAAGGAAGGCTCGACATGTAATCTATGGAGATGGATTCCCAAGGTCGACTAGGGGTAGGTAGCGGAGTATAGAGGCCTTTCTTCTTGATGGTCATTTTGGCAATGATGCAAGCAGTGCAAGATCTGATCTACTTCCCAATATCATGTCGAAGGTTCGGCCAATAGAAATACTTTTGTAGTACTGCCACTGTTTTCTCGACCCTGAAATGCCCAACGAGTAGATTGTAATGTGCTTCCCAAATCATCTTGGCACACTTTCTTGAAGGAACACAAAGGTGTCCCAGGTGACATAGTAGTGCATCCTGGAGGTGAAAATTTGGAACTTGCATACCCTCCAAGAGTTTCTTGTATGTGTGGTCAAATTCTGGATCGCTCTTCTAGATAAGCGAACAATCATAAGTATCGTGCCCACAAGAGTTGAGAACGGTGGTTAATGCCACGATCGGTGGTCGAATGAGGCAATTTGAAACATTATTGGTGTTGCCCTTCTTATACTTGATGTTCAAATGAAATTGTTGCAGATATGTGGACCACTTCTGATGGAAGTTGTTTTGCAACTTCCCTTGTGTCTGTATGAATTTCAAGGTTCACTGGTCTGTGTGGATGGTTGTTTCCTTCCCGAAAATGTAATGCCTCCATTGGCGACATGCCTCCACAATGGAATACATTTATTTGTCATAAGTGGGATACTTGCGGACTGTGTCATACAATGTCTCACTGTGATATGCCACTGGATGCCCCTGTTGAGTAAGAACTGCCCGAATAGCATAGTTAGAGGCATTTGTCTCGATCTCAAATGGTTGTTTCAAGTATGGTAATGTGAGCACTGGGGTAGAGTAGAGGTGATGTTTCAATTTTACGAACGACTTCTGTTGAGATTCCGACAAAAATAATTTTTCTTTTGCTCCTCCCTTGGTGACTTAACTCAAGGGCCAAGTGATATGAGAGATTCCCAACACGAACCTACAGTAGAAATTAGCAAGACCCAGAAAGATGCGAAGCTCTATTAGAGTGGTTGTGGCCGTCCAATCCCAAATTACTTGGATCTTGGTTGGATCCACATGCACCCCTCATTCATCAATAATGTATCCCAGATACTGAACTTGGGTCATGCCAAAAGTGCACTTCTCCAAATTTGCACACAACTTGTGTTGTCGTAGTGTTTGGAGGACTTGTTGGATGTGGTGGAGGTGCTCTTCCCAAGTCTGGCTAAAGATCGGGATGTTATCCAAGTACACTACTACAAATGAGTTGGTGAATGGCAACAAGATTTTATCCTTCAACCTCATGAAGGTTGCGGGAGCATTTGTCAACCCAGAAGGCATCACCAGCCATTCAAAAACACCCTCCTTGTTTTTTAAGGTGGTCTTCCACACATTGGAGGGTTCGATTGGTACCTGGTGATACCCGGTCTTCAATCCGATCTTGCTGAAATATTTCACCCCTTTGAGTTGATCCAAAAGGTCATAAATATGTGGGATCCATTACCTATTCTGGACAGTGATCTTGTTCAGAGCCCGATAGTGAATACAGAGTCTCCAAGTCCCATCCTTCTTCTGTACCAACACGATCGAGCTCCCGCAGGGCAATGAACTCGGCCGGATGTGACCTTTCTGCATCAGCTCCTGAATCTTCCTCTTGATTTCATCGTTCTCCATAATAGAGCACCAATAGATTGGTCCAATGGGCAGTGTGTTACACTAAAATTTGTTACCATGACATTTTAGTACTCTTACTGCTTCGATTCTCACGGCACATTTATCATGACTTCTTTCTCGCATGTATAGAAAGATCAAGTACGGCTAACATCCTTGCTCGTAAGAAATAGAGCATGATGAAGTAGATAACTCCGCAGTCGAACCTCTCTTTACATGCGATCAAGTCTACAAACTTCCATCACTCATATTTTAAGAAGAAAACCTTTTCGAAAGAAGTTGAAGTACAAATTAGAATTTTGGCCCGTCTGCTCAAATTGTAGTTTGAATCTGTTTTTCAAAGATGAATTAAAAGTTCAGACAATATGTAGTAGACAAGAAATATAATCATCTCCACTTCGGAGGTATTTGTACTGGCCTGCTCTTGTTTAGGCATGGAATTAATTTCCTTTATAGCTGAATGTTTTTGATCATGCCACCGCACATATGATCATGTCGATAGGTACAATTATGGGAAACTGGCCATCAAGTTACAAGATGTACTATTTTTCCATTATGTCAGAAGTCCTGGCGTACACTCATTTACAAAGATTGCCGGAAAATGATGACTCAGTGTTCAAGGATTAAGTCCTGTAGAAGATAGTGAGTATTTCACGCTATAGTTCGTTGCTTTAGCTAACAAATAACGCTCATCCTAAACCCAGCTCACTTGCATAAAAGACTGTAACTAAGAGGTATGTCTAATGCACAAGTGGAAGGTGGCCGTACAAGGCCTCAGCAGGAGATCCTCACGACCTGTATTTTCAATACAAGTCCCTGGAAGACCTTAAAAACCCAGTCAAGATATAAAAGAGTTGTTGTCTCGTATGGTCATGTTAAATAAATTCCACTACACTAAAAAATTAGAAAGGGGCTAACCAGTCAAACTTCCAAACATCAATTTTTTCCGTCCAATATCAGAGAGTCATCATCCAAAGAGACAGCCTATTTCTGAAGTCTTTCCTGAAGAAAATGAAAAAAGTCCTACAGAATTGTATATACCTGAGAAGAAACCCTTCTTACCTGTACAAAAGATGCATCGTGTTTCTTATATTACAACTCAACCACAAGAAGAATGGACATATGCAAACCATAGGTTTGTTCGAGGAGGAAAATGGCCACCAAAAACAAAATTCTGTACTACATCCTCAATGTCTAAGCAGCCTACTACTAGAGCAGAATGTGCCTCGTTGATTGAGCATAGTGTAAATAATTCAAAAGACCTTGATGAAGTATATCAAATAGGAAACTATTTGACTACTTGGTGCTCTCATGCAGAAGATGTCTTAGATGACCTTGGTTCTCAATCTGCAGAAATATTAGCTAACCTTAGATTGCTTCAAGAAGAACAAACAACATAAAAACAAAGAAGAGAAGAAAAGGTTAGAAGAAAGAAAGAAAAAGAAAGAAGAAAGAGAGAGATGAGAACTCCTCATTTTTCTATGACTATGGAAGAACCAAGTAATTGGGAATTTGAAGAAGAAGAAGAAAGTGGGATAGAAACAAGTACCCAAGCTCAAACATCAGATAAATCAGTTTTAAAGGGTAAAACAAAAATATCTGAATTTTTTTTTGAGTCATCTCCTTTAATACAAAAACCAAAAAGTGAATTGGCAACATTAGAAGATGCTGCAAAGAAATTTCCATCTTTTATTTTGCCTTCTCTGCAAAAAGCTCATACGTTCAGAGACCAATTCAAATATCCCAGGATAGAAGAAGATATTTATGCAACCAGTTCTACTGGTTATGTCCTTGATTTAGAAAAATCCAAAAATCCGGCTGAATCAATACGTATCTGGATAGGTGCTTTATACCAGATGCAAGTGATATCCAAGTTGAACAATGAAGCTATATTTTATTTGGCTGAAAAAAGAATGGCAGGCATAGTATATGATTGGTGGATGACACCAACCCAAGAAGAAAGAATGAATGTCTGTAATGCAGGATTAGCCACCTTGGAATTATTGCTAAAAACTCAGTTTGTCCCAGAGCCTGTTGATGAAAAGAAACAACTCATAACAGATTTAACCCGTATGGAATTAAAAGATGCTAAATATTTTCAAGAATTTGGTGAAGAATATATGGGAAAAGTCTTTAAGGAAAATTTGAGCAATGATTCAGTTCAAAAAATTACATTTTTGTCAAAGTTACCTGGAAACCTTGGAGATACGATTCTCAAGGATTTAGAAGTTCAGAGTAAAACTATTGATCAAATCTATTGGATAGATTTGTTGTTTAGATGTTCAAAAAAGATAAAATATCTATGCTGGCAAAAGAAAGCTTCTGAGTTTTCTCCCGGATTAGATATATGTAGATCTGCACTACCATGGACTCCTTTTAAAAAACGCAGATCATGAAGATATGGTAAGTTCCGGCCAAAAAGAGTAGCTCATCCTAAGCGACCTTTCAAGAAATACAGATATCTCAAAAAGAGAGATAGAACACAGCCCAAAAACAATTGTTGTTTTATCTGTAAACAAGAAGGTCACTTCGCAAGAAAATGTCCAAAAAGCTCATCAAATAAACTCAAAGCATGTGTAGATATTGAAGAATTTGTAGATTCATGGTCAATAGTTGATTCTCAAGATGATATTTCAGAAGTTTATATTTTGACAGAGGAATCTTCCGAAGATGAAGATACAAATGAGTTTTCTCAAAAAATGAATCGCTGCTATTATTCTGATGATTATTTATATTGCAGTGAAGAATTGACATCTGAAACAGATGAAGAATATGATGAAGAAGATGATGAAGAAGATGATAATTTTTCTGTATATACTGAAAAAGAAAGTTCCACCATTGTAGATATTCCTCATGATGAGTCCAGTTCGAGTCAGTCAAAACCATCCCCATCTTTTTATGTTTTGTGTCCATATCCAAAACAAGTTGCTCCATCTTCAGTTCCTCCTATTACCACTCCTGAAGAAACTTCTTTTTTGAAAAAGATTGTAAAAACAAATAATCTATTGTATATTCCAGTAGAAGTCCAAGTCCGTCAAGATTGGATAGCAGTTCATGCTTTCATAGATACTGGTGGTTCAAATAATTTGGCAAGACTGTCCCTATTTAAAGGCTTGTGGAAACCTCTGAATTATATTCTAGTTTCAGAAACTGTTGGAGGTTTTGTCTCTCTAACCCATTATGTTGATAACATTTCTTTAAAAGTTGGGGGGGAGATTATAAAAATTTCAGCAGTACAATATCATGATACATCTTGTAGCCTTTCTTTGGGAATGCCATTTTTATCTTCAATCCTTCCAGTTACCATCAGCGAAGATAAGTTGATTTTGAATATGAAGAAAAAATCCATTTCTGTCCCTAGGTTAACATTGGCTAATTCAGAACCTCAGAGGAAGATAAGTCAAAAGAAAATTGGATCAAAAAGACCAGCTCAAGATTCAAATGATTGGCTAGAAGTGCTGCAGAGATATGAAGAAAGAGCTCAGAAAGGTAAGCAAAAAGCCAATATAAATACAGAATGGTCTACAGAGCAAGTTCAGATTTATGAAGAATTGTTGAAAAACTGTTCAGAGAATCCTCAGATATTTTGGTCAGTGGAGAGCCCGCAACAAGAAATCATAACCCTCCATGACAACGGTGTGAAAGGAAAATTTATCCCTTGTACTCCTTCTGATGAAAAGGAGATCAAAAAACAAATTGATGAACTTCTGCATTTACAATTGATAGAGCCTAGTGAGTCTCATTACTCTTGTTCAGCCTTTTTAGTCAGAAATCATTTCGAGATAATTAGGGGAAAGGCAAGAATGGTAATTAACTACAAGCCCTTGAATGCAATTACAAAAAGCTTTAGTTATCCTTTGCCAAGGCAAGAGACCATTATGCAGAAGATCCAAAGTAGCAATATTTTTAGTAAATTCGACATGAAATCAGGATACTACCAAATCCATATCAGAGAAGAAGATAGACATAAGACTGCTTTTACTTGTCCTGCTGGATTTTTCCAATGGAGAGTAGTCCCTTTCAGATTGAAGAATGCTCCTGCATTCTTCCAAAGAAGAATGGATTATATCTTTGGAAAATATGATTTCATTTGTGTTTACATTGATGACATTTTAATTTTCAGTGATAATCTTGAAGACCATCTTAAGCATCTAGAAATCTTTCTAGACGAAGTAAGAAAACATGGTATTGTTTTATTAGAGAAAAAGATGGTTTTATTTCAAAACATTGTTGATTTTTTGGGTATTCATATTATTGATGGGAAAATACAAATGCAGCCTCATGTTTTAACAAAATTGGCTGAATTTCCTGATCAATTCTCTGATACCAAGATGATCCAAAGGTTTCTTGGAGTATTGAATTACATCCATAAATATATTCCAAGATTATCAGAGAAGACAGCCCCCATCAGACAACATTTACAATCAGGTTGGTCACAAGAAGCAACAGAAGCAGTTAAACTGCTTAAAGAAGAATGCAAACAACTGCCACAACTTAAGCCCCCAGGATCAGGCCCTTTAATTCTACAAACAAATGCCTCTGATTCATTTTGGGCAACAGTTTTGTTCGAAAAGATAGAATCAGGAGAAGAAGAGCTATGTGCATATGCATCAGGAGAATTTCTGCCTCATCAAAAGGGATATTTTGCAGCAGAAAAAGAAACATTAGCTATATTCAATGGGATTCAAAAGTTTGAGCTTTATCTAGCTCCTGCTAAGTTTTTAATTAGAACAGACTCAATGAATTTTACTCATTTCCTCTCTGCAAAAATTTCTAAGCAATTAGCTAGAGGAAGATTATTAGCTTGGCAGATTTGGTTTAACATGTATGATTTTGATGTTGAATGGATCCTAGGAATTTCCAACTATCTGGCAGATTCCCTCACTAGAGATATGAACAAGATGCATAGATCAGATCTTTTCGATCTTTCTCCAGCTCCAGATACTTTTCAGTCATTTGTAAAAAGATTTCATATTCTAGAGCTTGTCCTTGAAGATGTTGCAAATCAGATCAAGAGGATTGTTGGTATGAGGATGAGAAGAAACCAATTGATTCAAAGATGCCAGGCTTGGCAGTCAAAAAACGTTGGTATTCATCTGGGACTTGATGAAGAATTGGTTAAGGTATATCCTTTACCAAATATGAAGGTAAAGATTTATTTTAAATCTTTAGATGATTACTGGTCCCGTAAATATTCAGATGAAATGATTGAAGTTTTGAAAAGGCTAAATTATTATCAGCTCATTGGTGCCGTTGATTTCTCTCTTAGTGTTTTTACTTCAGCAAAGATGTTAGATCTGGAAGAAATTAATATGCATGAATATGTAGCAAAGTTTCTATTATCTCTCCAGATATTAGATCTTTTTGAGGAAATGGAGGCAGCATATCTCCAGAGTAGCACAGAACATTTTGCTAATATTGACACTTTTCCTCAGTATGAGATTTCTGAACCTTTTGCAGACTGGGAGATTCATAATGGTTTATACAGGAAGAAGCCTCAAATCAGAACTACTCAATGCATCTCAAAATCTTTGCAGTATTTGAGAACATTTTCTACACCATGGAGTTATAATAGTCTTGAGTTACGGGAACCTATTGTTCCTAATCCTTTTTCTCAACTTTATGGTGATGATCAAAAAATTGAAACTGTAATCGCTGACAACATGGATGAAGTAAAGAAGTTAACAATTTGGTTAAAGGATTTCCCTAATCTAAGGTTGTATGAAAAAATAAACATGATTAACACCTTAGAAAAATGTCAGCAAAATTGTGGAGCCATTAAATTGATAATAAATCAAAAGGCATTGGTAACCATTTAGGTTAAGCATGGAAATTGGACAAAGGATGTGGTTTGTCTTATCAGTCTATTGTTGGCCAATCATGTTGGTTCTGCTATCAGTTTTGAGTTAGGTTGGCAAGAGCATTATGGGATAAATCATCATTGCAAATATTGGATCCAATGTTGTATAGAGCAGTCCGTATCAATGTTCCAGATTTTCAAATTAGATCTCCTTGATGGTGCCGAATTAGCTATTCAGTCTCACATCAACTTTAGAAAAGCAAAGAAATATCCTTTTCTTGACATAGAAGTTGATCCCATGGCATATGTGTGCAAGTGGACTAAATTGGCCAACAAATATCTGTACCCACAAAGTAATATGTTCATCACCAAAGATACTGTCAAGTTCAGTCCAAGAAAAATAGATAAAGGAGAATCTTCAAAAGTAGATAAAGTAAAAGGAATTGCTACGGAAAAGTCGACTACAGGAAAGAAGTCACGAGAAAAAGATAATGTCTATGTCGACATCTATCAAGATGCTCAGCCTCATGATGAAAGTGAATGGGAATCAAAGTACCTTGAATGGCTTTACAGATCAAAAGATGAATGGCTTTGTACAAAAAAGGATAAAGATTCCTCTCCATCTCCCGACAAGTGGCCAAGTGATTTTGAACTAGGAGAAGATTATGATTCTAATCGGAGTCCGAAAGGATCATGGTGACTTTTTCTTTTTGTAAATAATTGTACCCAAGAATATTGAGTAGACACCGTCTGGGCCAGTAATGCCTGACAAGGAACCTCAATAGTCTCTTTCTTTTCTTATATATTGGTGTGTTGTGTTTGTAGTGGTAGAGTATGCGAGAGAGTGTGTGTGGATGTGTGAGTTTGCAAGTCTGTTGTAATAGCCTGTGAAGAGTTCAGAAGCTCTTTAAGCTCTACTCTATGGCATAACAAGGTGTGTAACATTTTAATTGATATAATTCGAAGCCTTCTGGGCCGCCTGTCTGAGGACAGTTTTAGCCAAGAACACGTGAAGGAGATTGTAAGGCGAGCTAAGGACCTAAGGAGTGTCGTGTCACATATCTCAGTTGTGTTGTGCTAGCAGATTTATGTAGGAACAATATCAAAGTTCCTAAATTCAAGCCTTGAAACTAAGAGAAAATCTCATAAAAGCCTTAAAACTCTGGTATCGCACTTTCTCCTAGTTTTTCCTGCAGTCCCGCACCTTTTGGCTATAAATCATGCATAGCCAAGCACACTTTCTATTTATTAAAAGTGCGGACCCCTGTAAAAGGTTAGAAAAGGCACAAGTAAAATCTAGAAGCTCAGTTTAAGTCATTTTTGGAAGCTTCTAGAAACATTCCTGCGGTGGAAAGTCCGCTCCTTTCATGTTCATGCATCCCATCCAATAAGGAGCTAACCCCTTGATGTAAGGAACTAATCCCTTTGAAGGAGGATTTTATCCCTTCTTGTATGGAGTTGTAACCTCCTCTCTTCCACTATAAAAAGAGGCATAGGGTAGCCTCAGGGGGTTACAATTTATGAGTTGAAGTTTTAGTATTGTTGGAGGCGAAGTGTTGTTGAAACTTAGACCCTTTTAGCTGAGATTTAATGTGGGAAGGATTACATACCTGTATGTATCTCGGTTGGAAGAGTGAAAGGATAATCAGAATAAAGGAAACACCTATTCCAGACCCCAGGAAGGCCTGTATGACATCAAGGCGGACACGGTTGTAAGGCTCTTCCTTATTTAAGTTAATACAAATAAATTCGTTTTTCTCAATAAGTTGTCAATTGATTGGTTTATTTTATCATTCCTTAATCACCATAATGGAAATGATTTATGAATATATGCTATGTAGGTGCTATTTGATGTTTGTTTGTTAAGCCCC
>JAXQQM020083589.1:0-27560 GCA_034641835.2 Pinus albicaulis
CCGCAATGGAAAACGCGATTCAACGTTATTTTAAATACTATTGTTTTAGAAAACCCGGGCCGGATTTCCAAAACAACCATTAATATCTGTAGCAATGAGACCTCGGTCACCATGAGTTCCAACTCGTTAAAACTCGGTGTCAATGCAGTTAACACATGTAACCTCGATACCTCGGTCAAACTTGGTGTTAATCGCTGTAATGACAAGGTTTCCACCACAGACAGCATTAGTTTAAATTACAATACTATTTTAGAAAACCCAGGCCGGATTTCCAGAACATCCAATAACATATGGAGCAATGACACCTCGGTCACCACAAGCTCCAACTCGGTCAATATCGTTATTAATAACGTTGTCAATAGCGCCTCCAATACGGTTAACACTTGTAGAATCGAAGGTGTCAATGATAAAATTGTTGTCAATAACGCTTCCAATACGGTTAGAACTGGTAGCATCGGTACCTCGAGTTCCAAAACAGTAAAACTCGGTGTTAATCCCTACAATGACAAGGTGTCCACTACGGTCAATAATGTTGTCAATCATTGCAATACCGTGGATTCCACTTCGATCGTAAACAATGCCAGCAACACTGCGGGTTCCACTTTGGTTGATCCATGCAAGCCCTTGGATTTATGTGGTATGGATGGAGACAGGTTGTCATGTAGTGAAATGAGTTACTTAACCTTTGTTTGGTCAATTTAGTGTGTCCTAAATTGCTACATTAATTTATCAATTCGAGATTCGTAAGCTGATGAAGTGTGGCACACTATATGTGCAAGATAACCTATTTCTTATCTTTTTGTCATTTTTAGTTTTCTAATGTGAGATGGAAATTCTAAAATAAAAACAAGTATGGTTATGATTGTTCAAGGCAATGATATCCTTTATAATGATTTACCAACTTGAAACTTCAAAAGGAATTTGAAACATACAATGACAAAACTTGAAAGGAAATGAAAATGTGCTGCTAACCTAGTAAATCAAAAACAGTGAACTATTGAGCATGAAAACCAAACTATCCTTGCTGCTGTCTAAACACAAAAGAAAATATGCTTAAAGAAATCCAGGAATTGCAACAAAGTAAATCTAAATCAAATTACATCAACTTATATTCTGATCCCTCGCCATTAGTCCAGCTATGGCTTTCGGAGGTAACCATAAACAACTTGAGCAACCTGATATCTAATTTGCAGAGAAAGAAACTAATATCAAACTACACAGTCATACTTCAATCCCTCACCATCAGTCCAGCTGTGGCTTTCGGAGGTAACTGAAAATGACATGAGCAATTTAATATATCTAATTTGCAGAAAGTAAACTAATATCAAACTACACATTCATACTTCAATCCCTCACCATCAGTCCAGCTGTGGCTTTCGGAGGTAACTGAAAATGTCATGAGCAATTTAATATATCTAACTTGCATAAAGTAAACTAATATCAAACTACACATTCATACTTCAATCCCTCACCATCAGTCCAGCTGTGGCTTTCGGAGGTAACTGAAAATGTCATGAGCAATTTAATATATCTAACTTGCAGAAAGTAAACTAATATCAAACTACACATTCATACTTCAATCCCTCACCATCAGTCCAGCTGTGGCTTTCGGAGTTAACTGAAAATGACATGAGCAATTTAATATATATCTAAATCTAACTACTGAAGCAAATGTGCAAGACTGAAATAAACAAAGCAGTACTAAAATTAAATAGAAACTAAGAAAAGTAAATTAGCAGCAGAACAATATTGATTCCATGTCATTAGTCAAAAGATATGCAAATGCTCGGGCTTCCTATTTGAAATCTGAAACAAGAACACTGATCAGTTAACATAAAACATGAAAGATTATGGACAGAAGTAAAGTGTAAAGCATGAAAGATTATAAACAGAGATGAAGCATAAATACCATGAAAGATGCAATGTATAAACACATGCATGCATAAATACCATGAAAGATGCAATGTATAAACACATGAATGACTTATGGCACAATGAGCTTAAAGAAATAAAACAAGAAATATACAATAATGCACAAAACCTCAGCGTGTGCAGGGGCCCTCTGCACCAGCCTTGACAATAGCCTTCAAGTACGAATTACGCTTGGAAACAGAGTCTTCTTATATATTAAAATGCAGTCATAACAGAGAGGTGATATTATGGCACAGTGGCAACGTAATTACATTACAGAGCTATCTGGAGGCTAATGGAGACTAATCTAATATGCGTATGCAAACGCATTATTTATAACAAAGGAAATATAACTAATTCCCTAAAGTTTATGCTGATGGAGACACGTAAATCATCACGTCCAGGGATCCAGCATCATGGCCGCAGTGAGGAGTAAATCTATGAGGAGTGGATGTTGGATTCGGCTTATGGAGCCATGTACAGGTGTTGATGTGTCTCCCGTAAGTTAGAAACGGTCATGCAAATCCTCACGTGATGAGAAACAGAGTCCTGTCACCGTGGGACTCTACGGTTGACTTCCACTTGGCCACCTTTGACCACAGCCTCCTTAAGTGAATTTGCTCGAGCTAATAGGACACGATCCATGTCCACATCATTTCTGACTTGCCCATGTGGCTCGTTTTTCCTGAAGACACCTGTAACATAGACTTTCACAAAATGGCTGCGGAAAGTTGCAGCAGCTGCGGAAAGTGGCAAGATTCCGCAGCTAAATGAGAAAAAATCTAAATCAAACAGCAGACACAAAATATAGTTAAAAACCATTTTAGATGCTCTTTTTCAATTAATATACAATGATATTGACAACTGGGAAGGTTCAGGTGAATGAAAAAGGTATAGAAAGGTGTATGGAAAAGATACAGATTTGAGACTCAACATACCCCCACTGTGAAGGTGTTGCATGTCCTCATGCAACCAAAATTTTGATAATCCTTCTTCAGTTCATATGTCTTGACACTTCAGCCAGTACATCCAATCCTCTCCTCTTCTTCCTTGGTGCTGCTAACATCTTGGGCTTCTTCATTAAGCATCTAAATTTGATATTAACCAGTGCTCTGCTTAACTTCTGGCATTTCTTTTTCAATTTCTTGTTCTTCTTCTGCCATATTCCCAGATGTAGCATGGTATTATCATGAATGATTTTGTCCAATTTACTTTGTTCCTTCAATGCCTCATTTTCATTTTTAATGTGTTTATTTAAAAGCTCTAGCTCAAAGACTTCTTGTTTCAGTGATTGGACTAGATCATTTTGTACCGTGTGAGGCTGAATGGACGAAGTACTGGGACCTATAGCTTCTTTTTCTAAAGATTCTATATAATCATATACTTCTTGCTACTTGGGGTCTATATCAGGTGTCATTTTTATTGGGCTGTCCCCAAAGTGTCGTGAAGGAGAGTTGTCTTCAAAATCTGGCTGAGAAGGGCTCACATCAACATCTGGCTGAGAATGGGATGGACTATGTTCAATGTCTGACTGAGAATGAAATGAACCAGGTTCACTAACTGACTGAGAGTGAGATGGACTATGGTCAACTGGGGATTGTTCAGATGTTTCTTCTCCCAAATCGATAAAATGAGGTCCCTTCATTTGTGTTTTCCTCAACTTCCCCTTAAGCCTGGAACTTCTTCTCACACGCTGTGGACCACTATCTTTTTGCTTTTGTTTCCCTTTCTCTTTCTTCTTGGATATAGATAACTGTTCTTGAAGATGAACCAATCTCTTAGATAACACTTGATGATCTTCTTCTTCGGAAGAAGGAGTTTGATGTATAGCCTCAATACTTTTTCTCTCTTTTGATGTTATTGGCTTTTTACCCTTGGTTTCTTTCTTCTTCTTTTTTGACAGTCTCTCTTCCCTACTAGTTCTTTCAATTGTAGTAGTAGGAGTACTTTGAGTTTCATCATTTGTTCTTTTTCTCCTACTCCTTCTTAATGTGCTACCTTCAGGAATTTCTTGTGGTTCCTCAAAGAAATTTCTAATCAAAAATTGTTCCCATGTGTCCTTCTTCTCCTTTAACTCTTTTTTAATCAAAATTTTTACAAGACCATGGTGATATAGATGTGGTTCTACATCCCCTAAATGTTTCTGAACAGTCACAGACATCTTCTTCAAACTATTTAATAGAAAATATGGAAGATTGAGAGTTTGATTATCTAGAAAATTCATCAGCAACCTGGTATGGTACATATACATGGACCCAAAACGGCCTTCACAGGTAATGAATTTTTGAACAACTAGCAGCAAAGTAGCCCATTCCTCTTTCAAAGCATGAACATGAATTCCTCTTTTAAAAATAGTTATGTCCATACCTGGGTTATGTAGAATTACTCTCCAAGCTTCATCACTAATGCTTTTGTTCTTAAACCATCGTTCACCCTCTTGAAGAAGTTCTGTGGAAGATGCTATAGATGCCTCATTCACCGTAAACTTAAGGTCTCCAATCTCTACCTCCAGGCCATTGAAAGACCTTGCAAACGCTTTTGTCACCTCTTTATGGTAGCCTCTAAAATTTTGGATAAACCGCAGCCACTTTTCCTTCTTCAATATATCCCTGACTTGCGGATATCCCTCCATGAATTTAGGTCCCTCTGGTTCTGCTCTCAACAATTTACCCATCTTCCTTTCTGCTCTTTAAAAACTTGCCTGTGTGAGGAGGGTTCAATGGAAGTAGGACGGCTGAATGAACAGAAATGAGCACGATGACTGTAGGTAGATATCAGAAAGTGGGTATACAGACTGTAGCATAACAGAGAATGAAATGGAGAGAAGCGGAACAGAGAAGGGTTATGTGAGCACGGCAGAGATATGGCTATGAGATTAATAGAACAATAGGAAGAGTATAACACATCCGGCAGTGTTTGAAATTTGGTGGCTGCAAAATAAATGTAAGCACGTTTAAACAACGGCTATGGATTTTATGCGGCTGAAAGAAGCCGTAGTCAAATCAACTACGTCTCATTGTCATAGGTGGAATATCAGAGTATGAGTGAAGATCGGAGGTTTAATTATGGGACCGTTTGAGAATGAATGCGGGAGGATCATATGGAGATCGTGAAAGGGTTACGGAGTTTGTCAATATAATCATTGCACATAATGGATGGAGCTTATGGTTTAGAACTATATAAAAATGTGTTTTAAATGCCATTTGAAATGAATTTTTACTCATACCTTGGAATCTTTGCCTTTTTCCTTGGTCTTCAATTTGTTGCTCCTCATTGATATCTTGAATGCTCCATGTCTTCATTTTTGGTCCTCATACCTGCATTTTATTTCAAGATTATGGAAATAACATCTGGCTGTACATTCTTTTGAAAACAGAGTGGTAGCTGCGGAATCTGCTTCTGGCTGTGGAAACTGGTGTCAGCTGCGGAAACAGATGTCAGCTGCGGAAACTGACACAACTATTATTTGGGTGAATGGAAATGAACGGATGACAAATGACTAAATGGAAATGGTCATGAAAGATAATTTTATTGGTAAAATGGAATGAAAAATGAAGTGAAATGGAATGAAGTGGAGTGAAATGAAGTGGAATGGAATGGAGTGGGTGGTCACAAAACTTGTGAAATGAAAGAGATTTTTTTTTTTTTGGAAAATATAGGGTGTCAGGTGTTCCTGATTTTCACCCAATATTTTCTGTATAAGACTGCCAATCAGTGATTGGTTTTCAGGCTTATACAATTTTATTTTATTTTATTTTATTTTTTAACTGAAAAGAACAAAAGCTAGGCTGGTGGAGAAGAAGAATTCTTCTGTACCAGCCTGATTGCAGAATTTTCTTGAAACATTTTGACAAAATCCTCTTTTGAGAGTGGCTTATGATAAATTTTCAATCTGTGGCCATTCACAATAATAGGAGTTTGAAACTCATCAATGGTCTTGATTCTTACCGCTCCATTGCTAAAGATCTTGTCAATCTCATATGGCCCAAGCCAATGAGTCTGAAATTTTCCTTGAAAATATTTAAACTTGGAATCAAATAATAATGCCCAATCTCCTTCTTGAAACTTTTTCTCTTTGATGTACTTGTCATGCCATTTAGCTATTTGATATTGAACTAGATCAGTTCTTAGAATTTCCTCTTGTCTGATCTCATCTAGCTCGTTCAACTGCTCCATTCTATGCTTTTGGGTTTCTGATAAGTTCATCCCCAACTGAACTGCTATCTTGAAGGTCTTGACTTGGAACTCAATGGGGAGCAGGACTTCTTTCCCATAAACAAGTTTATAGGGAGAATGTCCTGTTGTATTTCTCCATGTAGTTGTGTAGGCCCACAAGGCTTCAGGAAGCCTTTCTGCCCAATCTCTTCTATGTAGATGAACAGTTTTGGTGATGATACTTTCAAGAACTTTGTTTGTAGACTCCACTTGAACATTTGCTTGCGGATGGTAAGGAGTAGATCTTCTGTGCTTGATTTTGTATTCTTCCATCAAATTTTCCACCAAGTTGGATGTGAATTGGCTTCCTTGATCTGTCACAATTTCTCTTGGAACACCAAAGCGAGTAAAAATATCCTCATAAAGAAAATGAACAACTGAATTTTCAGTAGCAGATACCAATGCTTTGGCTTCTACCCATTTAGTAACATAATCAGTACAAACCAATATATACTTCTTTTGCTTAGATGGTGGATTAATAGGTCCAATGAAATCTAAAGCCCATTTTTCAAAGGGTTCAATGAGTACCCGTGTTTGCAATGGCATTTCATTTGAAAGGGTAGGTTTCCCTACTCTTTGGCAGCTATCACACCTTTTGACATATTGTTTTGCATCTTTGAAGAGAGAAGGCCAATAATATCCCAAGGAAAGGATTTTATAGGCCGTCCTTTTGTCCGCAAAGTGTCCACCGCATGGTTCATCATGACATGCCTTAATAATATCAGGCATTTCATCTTCCCTGACACATCTTCTGATCACAAGATCTGGCCCTGTTTTAAACAATTCGTTAGAAATCCATGAATATTTTGAACTCTCCTAAATAATTTTTCGTTTTTCTCTTGGAAATAAATGTGAAGGTAGTTTCCCTGTAACCAAATAGTTAGCAATATCTGCATACCAAGGGGTCTTAATAGTTACCGCAAACAAGTATTCATCAGGAAACTTATCTTCTACAGGAGAATCTTCTTTAGTATTCTGAATCCTAGACAAGAAATCAGCTACTGTATTCTGTTTTCCTGGTCTATCCAACACAGGAATATTGAATTCTTGCAAAAGTAAAAGCCATCTTGTCACTCTGCCATTAGTAACAGGTTTGTTCATTAAATATCTAATTGCAGAATGGTCAGTATGAATAAAAGTTTCATACCCTGTTATGTAATGTCTAAACTTATTAATTGCATGAACAACAGCTAAAAACTCTTTTTCAGTCACAGTATAGTTCAACTCTGTGGGAGTCAAATTTTTACCGGTATAATAAATGGCATAAGGAACTAAATATTTTTGACCCAACACAGCTCCTAGAGCTGTATCTGAAGCATCCATAGAAATATGGAAAGGGAGTTTCCAATTTGGTCCTCTCAAGATAGGTGCTTCAGATATTCTTGTTTTCAAAGTTTCAAAGGTTGATTGACAATCAGGATCCCATTTAAATTCACAGTCTTTTGTAAGCAATTTGAAGAGTGGAGATGCTATTTTAGTGAAGTTTTCTATAAATCTTCTACAGTAACCAGTAAATCCTAGAAAACTTCTAACATCTCTTTGACAATTTGGAATAGGTAACTTGGAGATGACTTCAACTTTTGATCTATCAACCTTAATCCCATCTCCCGAAATATGATGCCCCAAAACAATCCCTTCAGTAAACATCATAAAGCATTTTTCATGGCTTAATGAAAGGTTTGTTTCTTTACATCTTATAAGGACTTTTTCCAAACTTTCTAATGCCTCTTCAAATGAATTACCATAAACTGTAAAATCATCCATATAAACCTCTACACAATCATGGATTAGATCAGAAAAAATTCCTAGTACTGCTCTTTGGAATGTTGCGGGTGCATTAAATAACCCAAAAGGAAGCACTCGGTAGGCAAAAGTTCCCCATGGACAAGTAAATGTGGTCTTATCTTGATCTTCAGGTGCTACCTGAATTTGATTATAGCCACCAAAACCATCCAAAAATGAAAAGTACTTTTTACCTGCTAATGTATCTAATACCTGATCAATAAAAGGCAAAGGAAAGTGATCCTTCAAAGTTGCTTTGTTCAATTCCCTGTAATCAATGCATACCCTCCATTTACCATTCTTTTTAGGTACTATGACCAAAGGAGAAACCCATCGGCTATCTGAAATTGGATAAATGAAGTTTACATTGAGAAGTTTTTGGAGCTCTTCTTTCACTATCTCCCTAAGATTTGGATTCATCCTTCTTTGAGGTTGTCTAATTGGTCTACTATTTTCCTCAATATAGATATGATGGATGCAAGTCTTAGGATCAATACCCTTCATGTCAGTATACTCCCATGCAAATGCAGTAGAATGTTTTTACAAGATTTTGGTTAGTTCTTCTTGTTGTGACTTTTCCAAATGTTTGTTGATATTCAATGTTTTTCCTGGAAAAATCTCAATAGTAGAACTACCAAACTCTTCCATAGAGTAAAGAGACATTTGTCTTGATGATAAATATTCTATGTCAGATTCCAACCGAAATTGTGTGGGGTCATATTCTGAAGATGTCTCAAAATTTTCTAATGTGTTCAGAATTTGACTATCCTCACTGATTTCAGAAATGGTAAAGACAAGTTGTATAGTGTCCTCATCATCGACCCATTCATTGTCTCCTACTTCTGTGATTGCTTTTGCTGGAGGATACAAATTGAATTTCTTTGTCGAATTACCATTAGAGATGTACATATCCCCAGATCTACAACTAATGAAAGCATCAGCTGTGGCTAGCCAAGGTCTTCCTAAGATAAGTGGGTGCCCTCCTAGATTACTCTTGGGAGTCAAAATCATAAAATCTACTGGATATTCCCAAGAATCTAAGGAGACCGAAATATCTTCTAATACACCATCTGGTTTAATAATTGATCGATCTGCAAGTTGCAGTAAAGTAGGTGTAAAAAGAAGGTTAGGAAGTTTTAGCTGGTCCATAGTCCGTCTACTCATAATGTTAATAGCAGCCCCTAAGTCAATCAATGTGTTTGGGATTTCTATCCCATTTATATGTGTCTTGAAAATTGGACTTCCTGGATCTACATACTTCTGCATGGTAATTTTTCCCATCATGATATCTGCAATTTTTCCTACCAGGTGGATTCTTCTTGTGTCTTTTAGTTTCCTTCCCGGTCTTTTAAAACTCAACTCCTTTATTGTTTTTGCTAGAATAGGAATCTCTCGAATGGCTTGTAGCAAGGGAATCTTGATACAAACATTCTTCAATTCATCTAGAAAATCATAGTTAGGCAACAAGATTTGTTTTTCCACCCCTTGTCAATTTGTAGTCTTTCGGGAAAAGGAGGTGTAGATGAAGATGCAGGTTGCTCAACTATAGGAGTTGTGGGTGTTAACTTTTCTTTTTCTTTTTGAATGTTTGAATTTTGAAGAGATGCTTCCTCAGAACCCTCATTGATTTTAAGAGAGTCCTCCTCAGAGGTATCTTGTTCTTGAATATCTATAGAAGGTTTTTCTAAAACTCTACCAGATCTGAGTTGTACATCATTGAGAGGAACAATAATATAGGTAGGAAATTGTTGTCCTTCTACCATGTAAGTATTCTGAGGATTTTTATTATTAGGATTTGGCAATGGCTGAGCTGGAAGTTGATTTGTCTTTTGTTGGTATGGGAGCATGAGTTGAGGATTTGGATTTTGTTGAGAAGGTTGTTGTTGTGGAAATGGCAATGGAAGTTGTGGATTTGGGTTTGGAAGTTGTGGAGCTTGTTGATTTTGAAAAGATGGAGGATATTGATAAAATTGAGCAAATCTCCCATAAGGATTTTGCATCCCTTGTACCCATGGCTGATATGGATTTTGATGTTGGAGCCAAGGTTGTTGCCAAGGATTCCAATTTGGTGGGGTTTGAAGATTCATAGGGTTGTTAAACCCTTGAGTTTGTTGTCCCTGCCAAGGTCTTCTTGCAACAAAACAGAGATATTCTACTGAATTTGGGTCTTCTTGAAAGACAGCTTTGAGTCCAGGAATTGAAGGACAATCCTTGATCTCATGATTCTCTGAGCAAATTATACATGTTTCTACAACTTTTGCATCCAAGGGACATTCCCTTAAAGCATGTTTCTTCCTACATTTCGGACAAAATATGGCTAGAGCATCTGTTTCTGCTTTCTGCTTGTTTTGGATTTTAAGGGTGTCTAGTTGTTCACTAAGGCTCCCTAAAATATCAGTTTTGAATTCATCAAGCATATTACCAATCTCTGCCCTACTTACTGATCCAGTTGCAGATTTGTTAGCCCTAATAAGAGAAGGATCCCTAGGCCCTTTTCCTGTTTTAGATTTTCCTCTTGAGAGATGGACACATAGTTCCGTTATGTCACGAAGTGGAAGTTGAGAAATGTCTCCTTTCCCCATCATGTTTAAAATATCTATCCATTCATCTCTAATGGCTTTTAATATGAGGGTTTTCAAGGTTTCATCATCTAAGTTGCTCATCTTTGCTCTTTTCAAGTTGTATTGAAATCTTTCAAGTAAGTCTTCCAAATTTTCATCTTCTTTTTGCATCATTTTGAATACCTCATCCTTGTGATTGGTTGGCATACAATAGTCCAAGTATCTATCCAAAAATGTTTGTTTCATATCATTACAAGTCCTAATAGATTGAGTAGCTAATCCCATGAACCATTTCAAAGCAGCTCCCTTCAAAGTTGAAGGAAACAGTTTGAGTTTTTGAGAGTCTTCCATATAGTCATAAGTTCGGCACACGACTTCAAACTCAAACAGAAATGTTTCAGGATCCTCACTTCGCAATCCATAAAATTTGGGGAGGACAGATGGTGAGATATTTTTCATTGTTGTATGAGTTTCCTCATCAACTATAGGGAATCCAAACAAGTTGTCTCCTTCCCTATTTCTTCCATTATTACCTTCACCATTGTTGTCTCCATTGTTTCTTCCTCCTCTACCTCTACCTCTACCTCCAAATCCATCTATTATTTCCTCTGCCATGATAGTTTCTTTAGAGTCCTTAAAGTCCTCTGGTTCTTCTATCAAAGGAGGATGAGAGAGAGTCTCTTTGTTTTCTAAATGGGATTTAGTAGGTGGTATAGGAGAATCCTATAATTCAGCTGCTCCTTGAATTCCAAAAATCTTAAGGCTAGGGGTAGATGGTGGTGATTCTTTTCTATGCCTTGAAGAAGATGGAGTTGTGAAAATCGAACTCTTGGCTTTAGCTATAAACCTTCCCCTAGAATCTCTTGCTCTATGCATGTCATTTTTTTTTATTTTTTTTAAAAGTTGGGCTAATAATTCTCTTTCTGATCTTCCAGGTCACACTAGGTGCAAGAAGAGAGCATACTTAATAAATTACTAAACCAATAACTCTCTTTTCTGATCCTCCAGATCACACTAGGTGCAAGAGGAGAGCATACTTCAAGAAGTTATCAAGTTTTCCCTTCTTTTATTATTATTATTATTATTTTTTTAAGAAATTGGCTACCTAGTTACACTTCCCCGGCAACGGCGCCAAAATGTTTGGTCAATTTAGTGTGTCCTAAATTGCTACATTAATTTATCAATCCGGGATTCGTAAGCTGATGAAGTGTGGCGCACTATATGTGCAAGATAACCTATTTCTTATCTTTTTGTCGTTTTTAGTTTTCTAATGTGAGATGGAAATTCTAAAATAAAAACAAGTATGGTTATGATTGTTCAAGGCAATGGTATCCTTTATAATTATTTACCAACTTGAAACTTCAAAAGGAATTTGAAACATACAATGACAAAACTTGAAAGGAAATGAAAATGTGCTGCTAACCTAGTAAATCAAAACAGTGAACTATTGAGCATGAAAACCAAACTATCCTTGCTGCTGTCTAAACACAAAAGAAACTATGCTTAAAGAAATCCAGGAATTGCAACAAAGTAAATCTAAATCAAATTACATCAAGTTATATTCTTATCCCTCGCCATTAGTCCAGCTATGGCTTTTGGAGGTAACCATAAACAACTTGAGCAACCTGATATCTAATTTGCAGAAAAAGAAACTAATATCAAACTACACACTCATACTTCAATCCCTCACCATCAGTCCAGCTGTGGCTTTCGGAGGTAACTGAAAATGACATGAGCAATTTAATATATCTAACTTGCAGAAAGAAAACTAATATCAAACTACACACTCATACTTCAATCCCTCACCATCAGTCCAGCTGTGGCTTTCGGAGGTAACTGAAAATGACATGAGCAATTTAATATATCTAACTTGCAGGAAGTAAACTAATATCAAACTACACACTCATACTTCAATCCCTCACCATCAGTCCAGCTGTGGCTTTCGGAGGTAACTGAAAATGACATGAGCAATTTAATATATCTAACTTGCAGAAAGTAAACTAATATCAAACTACACACTCATACTTCAATCCCTCACCATCATTCCAGCTGTGGCTTTCGGAGGTAACTGAAAATGACATGAGAAATTTAATATATCTAAATCTAACTACTGAAACAAATGTGCAAGACTGAAATAAACAAAGCAGTGCTGGAATTAAACAAAAAGTAAATTAGCAGCAGAAAAATATTGATTCCATGTCATTAGTCAAAAGATATGCAAATGCCTGGGCTTCCTATTTGAAATATGAAACAAGAACACTGATCAGTTAACATAAAACATGAAATATTATGGACAGAAGTAAGATGTAAAGCATGAAAGATTATAAACAGAGATGAAGCATAAATACCATGAAAGATGTAATGTATAAACACATGAATGACTTATGGCACAAGGAGCTTAAAGAAATAAAACAAGAACTATACAATAATGCACAAAACCTCAGCGTGTGCAGGGGCCCTCTGCACCAGCCTTGGCAACAGCCTTCAAATACGAATTACGCTTGGAAATAGAGTCTTCTTATATATTAAAATGCAGTCATAACAGAGAGGTGATATTACGGCACAGTGGCAACGTAATTACATTACAGAGCTATCTGGAAGCTAATGGAGACTAATCTAATATGCGTATGCAAACGCATTATTTATAACAAAGGAAATATAACTAATTCCCTAAAGTTTGTGCTGATAGAAAACACGTAAACCATTACGTCCAGAGATCTAGGATCATGGCCGCATTGAGGAGTAAATCTATGAAGAGTGGATGTTGGATTCGGCTTATGGAGCCGTGTACAGGTGTTGATGTGTCTCCCGTAAGTTAGAAACGATCATGCAAATCCTCACGTGATGAGAAACAGAGTCCTGTCACCGTGGGACTCTACGGTTGACTTCCACTTGGCCACCTTTGACCGCAGCCTCCTTAGGTGAATTTTCTCGAGCCAATAGGACATGATCCATGTCCACATCATTTCTGACTTGCCCATGTGGCTCGTTTTTCCTGAAGACACCTGTAACATAGACTTTCACAAAATGGTTGCGGAAAGTTGCAGCAGCTGCGGAAAGTGGCAAGATTCCGCAGCTAAATGAGCAAAAATCTAAATCAAACAGCAGACACAAAATATAGTTAAAAACCATTTTATATGCTCTTTTGCAATTAATATACAATGATATTGACAACTTGGAAGGTTCAGGTGAATGAAAAAGGTCTAGAATGGTGTATAGGAAAGATGCAGATTTGAGACTCAACCCTTTCCATAATAAGCACAGAATCGAACTAAGAGGAAGCCCACAAATCAAAAATGACAAAAATAAAAAAGTTGTGAATTTATCCTCTTTAGAGCTAGATCAAGTTTCCATCGATATTCTTGGCAAGGGTTTGGGCTTTGCAGTTGCTCCCAGGCGCATCCCAAATGAAAGTATCTTGTAAAGTATAGAAGAAGGAATTCAAGGGTTAACCCTTGATGATAAATAAACATTAAGACAAGAGTGCTTCCTTATTTTGAAGAAGGCAAAAACTCCGAAAAGCAACTTAAATAAGGAAGAACTTAATGCTCTGAGAACCCTACGCAATAATGAAAACATTGTGATACTTAAAGCAGACAAAGGTGGTGTTGTTGTTGTTCTAGATAAGACTGACTATATAAGGAAAATGAAAGAGCATCTTGATTGCAATAGCTACAAGAAACTTAAATCCAACCCCTTGCCGAAATTTTTAAGAGAAGTCAAGAAAGCGATTAAGAATTCAGGGCTTGACGACAAGTTAAAGAAGAAGTTGACCCCTACATGTGATGTCGTGCCCAAAATCTATGGATTACCCAAAATCCATAAAGACGGTATCCCCCTCAGACCGATTGTCAACACCATAGGATCTCCCACCTATGAGCTAGCAAAATATGTCGCTAAGATCCTAAAACCCCTTGTTGGGAACACAGATTCTTTCATAAAAGATTCAAATGATTTTCTTAAACTCATCAAAGATCAAAGAGTGGAAGATGGTGACATTTTGGTTAGTTTTGACATGGTATCCCTATTCACTAAGATTCCTTTAGATGAAGCAATCCAGGTCATCAAAGAGGTTACTGATCCAGCGACAGCCAAGCTGGCGGAAATCTGCCTTCGATCCACTTTCTTTAGCTTTCAAGGAGAGTTCTATGAGCAAGTATCAGGGGTCGCAATGGGTTCTCCACTATCCCCCATTGTCGCCAACTTATATATGGAACACTTTGACAAAAAAGCCCTTGCCTCATATCCCTTAAAACCAGACTGGTGGAAAAGATTCGTTGATGATACTAATATAAAGTGGGCCCATGGAAAAGAGAATCTTGATAATTTTTTTCATCACTTGAACTCCATTTTCCCAGATATCAATTTTACCATGGAAACTGAGGAAAATAAGTGAATTCCTTTTCTGGATGTTCTTGTTATTAGAAATGATGATGGAACCCTTGGGCACCGTGTATTCAGAAAGAAAACCCACACTGATAGTTATCTCCATGCCGATTCCTACCATCATCCAACTCAAAATTTCAGTGTCCTTAATACCCTTGCTGTTAGGGCCTTGAGGATATCTGATGCTAAACACCTTAACGAAGAAATCAACCACTTATCATCTATTTTTAAGGGTTTGGGGTATAAAGAAAGAGATATCAAGAAGGCTTTAAAAAGAGCTGAGGGTGCGATCTTACCCCAAAAACGACTTGAACCCCAAGGAAAAAGGAGGAAGGGTTTTTCTTCCATACATTAAAGGTGTCATTGATAAAATCGCCAAGGCTCTAAGAAAGAACAACATTTTCGCACAATTTTCAGCAGCAGGAACTATTAGACAAAGAATGCGATCAGTTAAAGATGTTATAAGTCCAGAACAACTTAAAGGAGTGTACAAAATTGATTTCTCATGCGGGAGAAGTTATATCGGTGAAACTGGACGTTCACTCTAGAAGAGACTCAAGGAGCATGGAGCCGATATCAAGCATGAACGACTTCGCACTTTGGCCCTTGCGGAACACTCTTCAAAAACTAAGCACCAAGTGCGTCTTGAAGATGAAAAGATCATTGCAAGAGAAGATCACTATTACAGAAGGAAAGTAAGAGAGGCCCTGGAGATCAAAAAACACCCTGAAAACCTCAATAGGGATGGGGGATATGAAATTAGTGACAGTTGGAGACCTCTTCTTCGACAAATCTGCTCCTCAAAAAACACATTCCTCCCAGGTATGAGTTTGTAGGTATAATAATTTCAAGGTTTGTCTTCTTTCTTTAAGTAATGGTTTAACAAATAAGGAACTTTCTTTTAATAATTATTAACGTTAATTAATTTTTATTTTATATAAATAAAAATTAATTAATTTATAAATAATTATTAAGTAGAAAATACTTATTTGCTTCCCTTCCTTATTTATTTTACTAGATTATTATTTTTTAGATTAGAAATTAACTAATAGATAACTAATCAATAAACATTAATAAATATGTTAGTATATTTAACTATATCATTGATTTATACCATAAATTTTCTAGGGTATTAAATAGTTATTTATTTTTAAAAAATAAAAATAAATAAATATTAATACTCTTTAGAAAATCCTTAGTTTATTTAATTAATTTATTTTTAAAAATCAAATTTTTTTAAAATAGATAGGTTGATTTTTATTTTAACTTGTTATTTTTAATTTTAAATAAAATTAAAAATAATAAGCTAAAATTTCAAAATAAAATAAATTACCCTTAATAATTATGAATTAAAATAACCTTAAATAAATTATATTAAACCTTAAGCCTTTAAAAAAGTATAAACATCATATGAATTAATAAGTGATAGGATTTTTCCATATCTTTGAAAAAAAAATAATAAACTTATTAATAAAATATATTTAATAAGTTTGTTATTTTTAATATTAAAACTTTGAAAATAATAGACTTATTAATAAAATAAATTTAGTAAGTTTATTATTTTTTAGCATTAAAATATTTATATTATTATTAAAATTAAAAATAAAAAATAATAAATCTTTGAATAAAATCTAAAATTAAGTTTTTAAAAAATTATAAAAATTGAAATTATAGAAAACTTTTTTTGGTCGGTCTTTACCTTTCCTACCTTCTTCACTATTAATGGATTATGACCCTTCTTATAATTCTTCATTCCAAAGTCCCGAAGATGGATCCGCGTTGGGATTCGAAACGTCGACAAGTGTTTCGTAAGACTGTGGATAATCCGGCAAGCTCTCCAGTAAACAATAACACGGGAACTTGAAAACCAAAGATCGTATATGTAGTACACGCTAGAGTGCTTGGAGCCAACAGTCTTCAATTGGTCTGAAGTTTTTCTTTATTAGATAAAGGAACAACTGAAAAAAGTAAAGGGAGGAAGGAAGAAGAATTTCAGTTATGGTTTGATCCTTATATCCTTCACTTTGGAATGGATTCCACTGATGCAGCCACAACATGTGACACTGGATGTGTCTAATCCTAGAGATCCATGAATGCAGAGATGGGTAGAACTCATGGGTAGGCATGCAGGCCAATCTACCATTGTGTTCTCAACTGTGTTCTTTGCCTGGTTCCGGCGACATATTTTCTCCATCGATGAGTATGCATACGCAAGCGTTGATTTCCGAAGAGATCCAGATTTAGCATTACCAGAAGGGGCTCAATGGGGTGCAATGGGTAAGAACGTTTTGATCGTGTTTTTTATTTTCTTAAGGTTTATATAATGTTTTTGTATTTTTTATGTTTTCCCAAGACTAAACTAAATGTTTGATATAATTCAGATGTTGGTCATGTTCAACCAGTAGAGGAACCGGAGCGTGAAGCAGATGTGCCAGTAGCGAGGGCTGTCGGGAGAGCAGTCCTTCAGGATCTTAATATCGCTGAGACTCTAGCTAAGCTTCGATAGTACATAAAGGGTTTAACCTTTGGGATTCCGGATTTCCGGATCGAAGAGTTACCCATGCGACTATAGCAACACATTATTGGGGTTCCTAACCATTGGATGCAGTTACTTCCTAGGATAGTTAGATCTATAGCATGTTACCATGAACACCACTAGTTTACTTTTGACATTTTGCATACATTTTGATGTCAGATGACCAATGTTTTTTGGGAACAAATTTTTGTAAAAACCTATAACTATATATCTATATGATTTCAGTGTTTTCCTATGTTTATTATGCAATCCTATTCAATGATGTGAATTTTTTCTTTACATATGTTGCAAATGTCTGTCTAAAACTTGATTAGCTAAAGAATCAGTCAATGTGTTCAAATTTCTAGAAATGTGTTGATATTGAATAAAATCAAAGTGTCTTTCCAAAATTCGAACTCTTAAGAACAATCTATGCAGTGTAGGTTTTCTAATAGTATAAACACTAGTAAGTTGTAATACCACAAGTTGTGATTCTAACCTTATGATGATATGGTTAATACCAAATGAAATGGCATCAGAAAGAAGTTCGATCAACGTGCTATACTCAGCGATATTGTTCGTCGATATACCAATACAAATCCCTTGAAAACTCACTAACTCTTCGTTCAGAGAGAAAATGGCCCACGCTGCAGAGGATAGATTCTGCATACTACGACTAGCACCATCAGCATATCCAACAAAGGGTTCTGAAGATTCAGACATCTGCGATAAAATGTAAAGTGGATTACTAACGTCAAGAAAACTCTAAGAACAAATTAAGATAGTGAATGCAAATCAACAACATATATATACAATATAATACAAAAAATTACTACGCTCATGATTTGGCATAGTAACGTTTCAAATACAACCCATTTCTAGGCTGCACCAACAAAATTCCATCGTAATCAACGAACTCATAGGCACCCTTAGCAAGAAATATTTTGACAATATAGGGGCCATGCCATAATGGCTCAAAATTTCTTGTACATATTACATCATCTTCTGGATCGTAAAGAAAGACCAAGTTGCCCTTTGAGAAAATGCGAGGCTGGAAATTTTTGTCGTATTGCGCCTTTATACATCTCTTATGCGCTTGGTTGGCCAATTGGGCTTCACGACGCGTTTCATCAAGATGGATGAGGTTAAGGAGACACATTTCTTCTTCTGAAGTGTTAGGTAACAAGTCGATTATGAGTTTTAATGACGGTATTTCACATTGGATTTGTAAGATAGCTTCCAGACCATACACCAATTGAAAAGGAGTAAATCCAGTTGTGTTTCTCACTGAGGTTCGATATGCCCACAAGGAGGAGTACAGGATCAAATTCAAATTTATTTTACGAACTCCTATCATTCGTTGAAGCATACGTTTAATAATCTTGTTGATAGCTTCAACTTGTCCATTTGATTGTGGATAATAAGGAGTATAATTATCATGTGACAATCCTAACTTGGAAAAAATGCTTCCCATGATCTGTAACTATAGCCTGTGGAACTCCAAACCATGTAATAACATTATTAAAGAAAAAAAATGCAGTTGTCTGTCCTATGTTGTTGAATATAGGCATCGCTTCGACCCATTCAGTAAAGTAGTCGAATGCGACAATAATATAACCATGGCCCCCCGATGAATGAGGGTTACAAGTCACGAAGTCAATACCCCATTTTTAAAACGGTCCCACAGAGACATCACGATGCGTTGGCACTGGCAGTTTGCGGATTTTACGATAAAAAAATTGGCATGCATGACAACTTCTGACCGCGAGGATGCAGTCTCAAAAAATGGTAGGCCAAAAGTAACCAGCGTAGAGTATCTTTTGTGCGGTAGCATATCCAAATAAGTGTCAACCACAAGCCCCAACATGAAAATCATTTAAAACTTTTTTAGCCTCTTTATGAGTGAGGCACCTCCTTAAAATAGTATCGACACCACGATGATAAAGTGTATCACCGACGATCAGATAATATTTGTCTTGGTATCGAATACGTCGTTGTTCAGAGTGAGAGGTATCAGGTTGAAAATTTTTATTTTGGAGATAAATGATGAAATCCCCATACCAAGGATCATATGATCCGATCAGAAATAGAGACTCATCAGGAATTGATGGTTCCGACATAGTTGTATTACTATCAGAGGGAAGGTCACAGAGAAGATCAACCAAATGTAAAGACTTATTTGACTTGGATTTGATGAATTCCAAATAAAATTCCTGCAAAATGACAATCCATTTTGAATATTTTCCCCCTAGCAATTGATGTGATAAGATAAAAGTCATGGGGTTGAAATATGAAACGACAATGGTTTTTCGGAGCAGGATATAATGGCGAAATCTTTGGACAACTTGAACAGCTGCCAAGGAAAGCTTTTCTACGTATGAATAATTAACTTTTGTATCAGTGAGATTACAACTCAAATAATATATCGGATGTTCAATTCTATCTTCTACTTGGACAAAAACCATTGCAACGGTCGTTTCAGCTACGGCGATATATAGGAGATAATCATTTTGATAATTAGGGGGGTACATTAATGATGCTCGAACAAGAGTATCCTTGACAGCATCAAAAGAATCTTGTGCAACTTGGTCCCAATGGAAGGGAACCCCCTTTTTCAAGAGTCGAGTAAATCCTTTAGCGATTTCAGCGTAGTTTGGAATGAACCTTCTTAGGAAGTTAGCATTTCCTTGAATTTTCTGTATCTGAAGAAAATTTGATGGCGCAGGCAAATCAAGAATGGCCTAAACCTTCAATGGGTCGATTCGAATTTCTTTTTTTGAGACTACGAATACAAGAAAATGACCAGAACCAACACAAACACACATTTATGTGGATTGAGGCATATTTTGTAGTGTCGACAATGTAAGAAAATGGCTCTTAAGTGCATCGAGTGATCAGCCTGATTTCATGAATGCGCTGGTAAATCTTCTAGATAAGTTTGAACAATGTGCTTGATGTCATTGAAAGAAAAAGCATAGTCCATTGCTCTCTAAAAAGTTTCCTCAGGGTTCTTTAAAACAAATGGTAGTTTCCTATAATCGAATGTGCCCCAGGGACAGATGAATGTTGTCTTATGTTGATCCTCTAGTTGGATATTGATTTGATTGTAGCTGAAAAATACATCCATGAACGAAAAGATTTCGCATCCAGCACAATCGTCAATAATCTGGTCGATAAAGGGAGTAGGATAGTTACATCTTGGACAAGCAAGATTGACATCCCTATAATCAACACACACTCTAATAGTTCCTTGCTTTTTCATGACAGGAACAATATTGGAAACCCACTCAGTTAGCGGAATAGGGTATAGGAAACCAACACGCAAAAGTTTTTCAACTTCTGCTTTGATGGCAGTGGCTTTCTTTGGATGAACAGGATGAAGTCGTTGACGCACCGATTTGACATCAAGATACATATTAATAGTGTGTTCTATAATACTAGTATATATACCTGGCATTTCCTCATAAGACCAAGCAAATACATCACGGAATTCACAAAATAGAGAGCTATATGATTTTAGTTTTGATGGAGAACAAGATACACCAACATGAATATTTTCTACAATGCCAATTTTGGTTGAAATATCGATAGAAATGGTTTCTTCAATATTTAACAGATTTCAATTGGAATCGATTGCATTAATAGGTAAAGAATTTGAAAAGAAATTTTTGATTGATGGGTGATATAGTTCACTAAGATAGTTTTCTTCATAATCAGGAAGATGGGAATGATGATGATAATCTTCCCATGGTTCTCCTTTTGACATCATGGCTTCCAAAATATTCTCATCTGTTAAGAACATTGAGGAAAAAGGATCAAAGTGAGTACCAAAATCTAAGGAATGATCAACCCAAACACTCAGCAACGCTGATTTCGGATTCGTCGCCCAATCCAGATAGATTGATTGCTATGCCAGTTCAATAGGGCTCGACGGTAGAAACTCATCCAATGTAGTAATTTCAGAATCACCCGTACTCTCCCTTAAGCTAGATAAAGTGGAAGATATCATGTAGCAGGTCTCTATACTTTTAATTTCTGTCGACGTCGCGGGCGGCGGTAATGCAAAGGATCCCATGAGAGTGGAATCTTATAGGAGTCCTACACCAATGTTCTGAAGTTCTAATTGGGGTATGTGAACAAGCAGAACACTTCTAGTTACCTGTGAAGTAGAGGCAAAGAAGGATAGTTGATTAATGACTATGATAGCACCTTTATATGGAAAGGAAATCATTCTAAAATATGTAGAAAAAATTGCAGCCATTGCATATACCCCTAGCCTTCCAAGTAGAATATTATATTCATGGGGTCCGTCAACAACCTCACCATCAACATTTATTGTTTTTCCCCCTAGTTCAACATGCAAGTTATTAATAATACCACAAGGTTTTTATGTACATCCATCAAAAGCCTTCAACGTCATTGATGATTGTGATAAGCCTGGTGAGCCAAGTGATTTCCAACAATTTAGAGACATAATGCACATGTAGATGCTCCCTCATCAATAATAGTGCGATGAACAAGGTGATTGAGAACATTTACTTGTATGGAGAATGCCAATTCTACTGGTAGTTGTGGCACATAGCCCCTATGATTAAATACAACAATATTAGAATCAGTTGGATCAATTCCATCAATAGCCGACAATAAAGCCTATTTTTTGGAGGGACAATTTTGTAATACCTCAAGAGTAGACATAGCTAAAGAGGATTGAGCCAAATCATCAACTATATTATAATTTTGTGCAGCTCTTGCTCGAGGATTATATGTCGATTTGTGAATTACTCCCTTTGGTGGCTTAATTGTCAATTCAGGAATAGCAATAGGCGGTACTGACTCTGTAGATGAATTCATAGTGGAGGTAGTAGGTTGATCAGTGGCCTGACTACCATAATATTTATTATGCATTGACACCAAAATATTTGTTGAAGGTTTTGTGACAGATAAAATTGACACTTGGGAACTAGGAGCTGGATCCGTAGCAATCATGTTTGTGTCCAAATTTGGAAATGGGTCTGTCAACACAGCTGACACATGGAAAGTATTGATGATTTTTGAGACTTCAGTGCGGTGAGGAAAATCCCTAACAAAGTGTTCCTCATTACATATTATGCATGGATAACGAGGTTTCCTAGGTCCAAGCAATTGATCAGATGATCTTTCCTGCGGGTTAGAAGTTTTCTTTTTCTTAGATTTCCCCTTTTTCTTACTTCCGGGTTGCTTGTCACTTTTTCCTTTGTCAAATGACATGGCATTAATTTCGGAAGAAGGTGCAGGATCAGATGCAGTATTATGATGTGTGCTTGCAATACCAATCAAGTTTTCTCCGACATGAGAGTCCTTTAATTGAGGAGGAACAGTAAAATTATATCTCGATGCGTTAGGAATTTTTTCATAGAGCATGCCGGACAGAGTGTAAATCAAGTCTAAATATTGGGCACGAGCGATAACTTGTTCTTATGTGACGACGCCACCCTTAGCCACATCCTCATTTATAGATGGTAATAGGAACTTAATGAACCATTCAGCAATGAGTTGATCTGGAACAAATTTCTTAACCATTCTACGATGACGATGCCACTCATGAATATGATCAGAAATGTGAGTATCATTAGTCTGTTTGAAATTGGTCAAGAGTTCGGTTCCAGTTTCATATCATATGGGTAACTAGAAATGAGTCAAAAAGACAATAGATAGGACAGTGAAATTATCAAAAGAAGCTCTAGGTAATTCAATGTAGCATTTTGCAGCCAGACCTATGAGCATACGTTGGAAAAGACATAGTCGAACAAAATCATCATTCAAGGAGTTTGATGAACACCATAAATTATAATTCATAACATGAGTCGACAGATCTTCTCCAAGGTTTCCATTGAACTTAGGAGTATCCTAGGGTAATTTGTGAGGTATCACCGGCCACCAAGGAGCATAGTTGATTGGATCATTAGTTAGCCGATTTAAATTTGGTAACTCTAAAGTTGCAACAAAGGGAAACTGTCTATTAAGGTCATGTTGAGCATAGCCAGGGTAAGATGGAATTGCTTGAGAAACATGCCTTTGAGCACTAGCATAAGGAATTTTTTTTTGGTAACCCAGATAGGGGTTTTTTTGAAAAGAAAATGCTTGAGGATTTTGTTGACAAAAACCTAGATATGATACTTGTTGAAATGAAGTTTGAGGCATTTGCGCTTGAGGCTGCCAAGGGGTTTGTCCACCAATTTTATAACCCAAATTAGGATAACTTGGATTTGGTTGATAGGTATAACCAGGTTGTGGCTATGACATCCCACCAGCTTGTGACTAAATGATTTCGGATACAGGTTGTTGTAAATTAACCAAAGGATTTGGAGTCTGTGGACCCAATATTTGAGGGTATTGAGTTGAAGGACCCGCTTGATAATGTTGTTGTACAACATTTTGATTATGTAATAGGGGTAAAGATGTATTAAAAAGTGGTAATGATGTGGGTGTAACAGGTTGAACTGGTTGATACGAGTGTACAATACTTTATGTTTGGATAGTAAAAGTGGGCTGCTATTGAAAAACATTCATTTCGACGTTAGGTTGACCAAAAAGTGATGAAGTACTGTCATATTGGGTGACCAAAGGTTGCCCCCCAGCATGAGGAGGATAATAAGACGAAAAATATTACTCTCAAAATGTTGGGAGTCCAGTCAATATGGTACTTGAAGCAATAGACCTCGAAGGACCGGCTTGATATTGCCCTAATGATGTATATAAAGAATCAAACCATTCAGTACTCACTATAGGATTACCAGTTTAATACCAGACGATGACAATGGTAAAGTCCATGGGTTTGAAGATGCACCAAAGAAAATTCGAGATAATGATTTGTAACCTGATGGGACCATAGGGCCACCATGAAATTATGACTCTGGTGAAGTTTTTAACATCAATGGGGTAGTGAGGGTAGGTGCTTATGTAATTGGAATAGATGGCCCAACCGAAGATGTTGGTTCAGGCATGGTTACTTGACCAAATGTATACCCTTTTGAATCGACGGGAGTTTGAATAGGAACAGATCAACAAAATCATATGGTGACGATTGAGGAAAAGACTCGTACAGGTAAAGGTCCTCCCCAAAATGGGTGGGATTTAAAGGTGTCTCGTCTTGTGGGATTTCTTCAATCGCAATTAAACCAGGTGGAAGTATTTCACCATCAGGCCCAAAGTAAATTTCAGGTGGTTAACTATGTGATATGGTAGACTCAATGGCTACAAAATTTTGTGGGATGACCAAGGCAGGAAAAACTTTCGGTTGTATGACTTCAGGATTCAGATGTTCTGGCAAACAAGAGATAGGATCTGGATCAATTTCTAGTTTAAAAACTTTGGGTTCAAGAGGTATGGTCTCACTGATTAGATGGATCATGACCACGGGTAGTTGTGAAGACTCTGTTTCGACAATAGTAGATGAACTGGGATGTGTAGAAACCACTTGAGCTAAATTTGGTTTATGGGAAGATGATGTTTCACCAGAGGTACGAATTGTACTTGATTCAGCAGAGCATGATTGCCTTCACCTACCAGAAGTAACTTCTGGTGGTAAAGGTGGTTTTAATGCTAGTCTACGCGAACGACGAGGGAAAGGATTTTGTTCTTCCACGATTACTGATTTATTTTAACAAAAAAAAATAAAAAAAATAAAAGGGTAATGCTAGGAAAAAGGGTTTACCAAGAAACTGTGAACTGCATAATACCTCCTGGCGAACCAAGAAGTACGGGTAAGCAATCTCCTCGAATGCTATGTTCATTGTATCACAATTTACAAAGCAGTCGACTTGGTTCACTATGGATGGATAGCACCTAAAATTTGTCCTCCCAAATATACCCGAAGGTACATGGAGGCCCAAGTCTATATTAGCACTGTCTGATGCGAAACTACACAATGAGAGCACCCCTTTATACTTTTCGTACTGTAACACCGCCCGATATACTCGAAATTACGTGGACGAGCTACGATATACTTATGTACGTGGAGTGAGGTATCACACTCAGAATGTATCACAGACAAGTTAATGACAGCTGCTATGTTTTATGACACCAGAACACGTCTCTAGCCTAGACCTTTTAAATGTTATCGTTATGGTTCCAATGCTTTGTTAGGTAAATTGAGATAAATTTTAAGTTGATCTTGTTTATCAATTTTCCTTTCGAAGGTTCACCGCGATGATGTATTGGAAATTCTTGAAATGAAAACTAAGAATGATAAGCAATCTTTCACTTTTAGTTTTTTAATGAAAATCCTAGCTACTAGAGGGAAGGAGCAATCAATTTGAGAGCAAACAAATCAAGGAGCACAAACTAAATGCAGATTTCCTAATTGTTCCTTTTGCAAAACACACAAACCACTACATGAAAATCCAGGTTTTTCTTTTCAGTTCCTTTAATCTTATGAATGTAGAAAATAAACTAAGTGCACTAAATCAATAAAAACAAATGCCTTTTACTTTTGAGAAATGAAGAATATAAACAACAATTTCTCTTTTGAAGGAAAAATAAGGAATTAAAGAACAATTTCTCCTATCAGGAAACGAAGAATTTACGACAATTTCCTTTTCAAAAGCAAATGGATCTAATGTGACAATGAAAATAATTTGAAATTAATTCACCAATGATAAAGAAAAACTCTTTAAACAAACATTGAACAATTTTTTCTTTCAAAAGAGGAAGAGGTAGATAAGTTCACTGTTCAATATGAGGCTCAAGATTTTCAAAACATAGTAGAGAACAAACTAAAACAAATTTCAATGACAAACTCAAAGGAATTTGGATGGTTTCAAGAGGTAAATTTGTCTCTAAAGAGAGACAGTTCTCTACAATGCAGGCTTAAAAGGGAGACAGTGCTATACAAAGCACTATGTCCTGTCCAAGAGTGCGTTGGGTGCAGTGTACAATGAAAAACACAGTTTTTTAACACACTTCTAATGAAAATTTTGATTTCAAAAAGCCTAATATTTGTGAGTAACAACTACTGGGTGAATAAACAGGGAAAATCAAAGGCTAAAACACCTAGGATAAAAAAAAAATTCCCCAGCGAAGTCGCCAATTTGTTATGCGGAATTATGAATTACAGATAAATCATTCTTACCTAAACAAGTGCTTATCTAGAACAACAGGTCAAAGACTTTATGACTATATTTCCTAACTATAAACAAACACATAGAATGAAACAAGAAGCTTACTTGGAGTCCAAGCGCTTCCAAAGTCTTCTTCTGTCGCTTTTGTTGTAGCTTCAAATTCTAGCCGACTATGCAAAATATTTCCTACAAGAATGAACACTAAACAATAACAGATAGCAATAATACAGATGTCTATTCAAGTTATTTAGCTAAATCAATATAGCATAAACCATATACATCAAATAATAAATCATGATATGGAAAATCAAATCTTATTCAGATGCATATAGGGAAAAATAAGCAGTAATCTTTATTAATGATAGAAGGGGAGGCTACAACCCAGTGATTGATTTAGTGTCACCATATCAAAAATGCATAACCGTCACTAACAATGCAAATATCTCTAGCAATATGTCACTCAAATCAACTCCTCAATTGAAATTCCACCAGAATTTCTCTACTCAAATTATTCCTTACCAAACACTAAGATTTGTGCTCAATTTATAGAGGAGTTGAACGTAGTTTTACAATCAATGACTTTCCAATAGTAGGCAAGACATGTTCCCAATATTTTAGATCTCAAATGGACACATGGATTCGAAGTTTGACACATGTGAAATCTTCAAGAAGGCACTGGCCAAGTGGAGATTCTGGAACAATGAGAATTTTGCTTCCAATGTGACCAACGCACTTATGAGTGTCGGGAAGTGCTTTTCAGATCAGCCTTGCATGGGGCTACCTACATATGCAACGCACTTAGTCCCTTTAGAGGCAGCTTTGATGAGCTATCATATGATATATTATAAACTTCAAATCTTGGAAACTTTTGCAGATGAAAGTCTTGAATGATTTGTCTTGTTCTTTGTCTCAGGGCATATAACAACTAAAATGATAGGGGATGATAGACCCTATTCATTGGTCCTAGAGATGATGCCAAGTTAACCAGGTCATTGGGAATGGTGCCCAAATTGACCTATAACACCACCCAAATATTCCTCATTTTTTCAAACTAGACCTTCTCACCTCTTGCTTCTTGCTTCAAGACTGACA